>CAJQUW010003818.1:0-63729 GCA_907163375.1 Prostheceraeus crozeri
GATGAAATTTCCTTAACTTACCATTTCAACTGAAATCAATTTAAGGATGATACTTATCAACAAAATAGAGACCTCAACTCAAAATTGAATTCACGAGGAGAGCAGTTCACTTGTAACGCCTCAAATAAAGAATTCGCTAGAGACACTTCACTTATAGTCACAAAGAACAAAGTGGAAATGACACGGAGGTCACTTTACTAAAATAACTTTTCATATTCCATCATTCATTGGCTTTGATTTTGATTGTTGCTTGGATTATACTTAAGATTAGGAAACATTTCAAAGTTATTATTCACAGTCAACATGACAAGCCCTCCGACAACACGAACGAAGACAAAATTCACTTTCTCCATGCTCATCACACAAGCGTCCTCGTTGCACCAAACGCTCCAACGAAGGGAAGGTAGAGAAGGTGTACCGGCTGGACGAATTCAGAAAGTTGTCATTAGCAGCGATGACGAATAGGAGAGTGAATGTGAGAAAAGGAGTATCCCCGAACTTTAAAACATGCTTGGAGTGAGGTATCCTACAGTACGATACTGATGAGTTGATGGAGATCACCAGCACCAAAATTCCTCCACCAATTATGGGAATAGTAAAACACCCCTAACTCCCAGCCAAGAACAAGGCGGAGTGGAGTACATCGACAAAGTGAGGCTCGCGGTAGAAGAACGATTGAAGCAAGTTAACAGTTTTTTTGTGATCTAGTAGAGCAGACTACTGGGACGATATTGGACGATGAAGACCTTTTGAAATACAAGCCATAATAAAATTTTTATTTCGTATTATCGTTGCTTTCATACTGACTTACATGAATGGGCTTCATGATGATTTAACCATGTATAACTTTCATTAGGAAATAGTAGCACACTTAGTTTAACATGCAATACTTATAACATTTTCATATGGAGATAATGGTAGATAAATAGTGATAAATATAATTAAGATAGCTTACACTTCTGATACAGGGATAGCAATCGACTGCGATCCATGTGTAAAGAGCTTGTTAGACTACAGAAGAGAGAATTGTGTTATGTTGCGTGTGGCGCGTGAGTGTCCTCCCATTTCATTCCATTCATCAATTCGTCTCATTGATAGAGACAGGTAGAACTCATGGTTCTCATAACGTATGCAATGGATAGTTTTAGGCAACCTTCGACAGTTGGCTAAATGTCGCCCTGGCGCGAATGCATACTACGTTGAGACAGAGGCAATCACTTGCAAACATGACGCAGAGAGGTTTAACAAGATTGACCATTGTCGAATGTCCCTTGCGGTATACATAGCAACGGGTTTCACCGCCTCACTTTACAGGAACGCCCGTCGAAAGGAGAGTATTACACCGAACTTTCATTTGCAACTTTCAAGTTGACTGATAGCAGATTCAACTAAAGGATAGTATTCGCCATCCCGAAGACAGCCCAGGGCAAAACGCGGGGAGGGTTCTATCATGTCTTGCCCCATGGTGGCCCTAAAAGCCGGAGGGGTTCGTTTCTCAGTGTGTGTGATAGGGACTCAGGCTAGCAGTTTCGACAGCGGGCTCCGGCAACGGGCGGGTGGACGCTTCTCTGATGTCTGTAAAGAAAGATAGTGAGTTATCATCTTACATTTTAATTTAGTCCATTTTTACTTACAGATCTTCTTCTGACGCTTCCTCATAAAGGAAATACGAGATCGGATCACGATGATCGAAGTGAAGTGTAACACTCCACCTTTTCCTTCACCCTAGAGTAGCATTTCTCCCCTCTTCCAGTCTCGTACAAGAGAGGAGTTTCTGCTACTCTCCCCTTTCTAATAGGGATGTGCAGACGGCTGGAACGCACCCTTCGATCGCGATCCACTAGCTGCGCCGAACGGTGCAGCTCGTGGTTCGTCTCGACCACCTTAGCCATCTGCACACGGAGTCTCTCCACCTCCTCCTTCAACCTTCGTATCTCCTTCTCCCTACTTTCCCTCTCTGCTAGCAAAGCCTCTTCTCTGGCTTTCCCCTCGAGAGTCTTGAGCCTCTCCTGCTCCAACTCGCCATCCCGCTCGCTTAATCTCTCCTTCACCTTCTTCATCTCTCCGGCCACGTTCTTTAGGTCCTCATACTTTGCCTGTATGAGAAGGCCTCCTCCTTCAACTTCTCCACCTCTTTCTTTAGTCTATCCCGTTCGGCGATCACCGGCGGGCGCTTGACAAAATTGCGACATTGTGTTGCAATTCCGCTCGCAGTCACGGCTGTAGGGGTCTCGCGATCGAGGTCGACGTCCTCGATAGGTTGCGACTGTAGCTCTCCCTCCTCCTCCTCCTCCTCACTATCGCTGCTGGACAGCGAGCTCTCGCTACTAAGCGAGGATACAGCGGCAATCGCTTCAACGGCGGATTGTAGCTCAGTGGCCTCAGTGGTGAAGAGTGAACTCCGTTCTTGCTCGTTGGTGGATTGTAGCTCCAAAGAACGGAGCTCAGTGGCGAAGAGTGAACTCCGTTCTTCTTCGCCTACTTCGCCTGTTTGACACTCGCTGTGTTGTGAGTGCCAATCCTCCAACCGCTCACTTAAGCGACTGATTAATGGGCTCCGCAATAGTAGCGACCGACCCCTATCTGTTTCTTGCTAGTGCAAGCGTGCTTCTTGAAGGCGTCAGCTCGGAATACCTTCCGGCATTGACATAGTTTGAAACTGGTCTTCACATTATTGTATTTCGGCATTTCTGAAGCGAAAAACGGAAAACAATGATTTTTACACTTAGTGAGGAATGATAGATTTGAGTGTAGTGAGTGGCACTCGATCCCGTCGACAGGCCGAAGGCCTTGTACTGATCACTAGGGAAGTGAGAGATCTTCCCCGATACCCGCTATTTAAAGCTTAAGACATCATTGTCACTGCCACGAAGTGGTAACAGCAACGCCGAGTCAAAGGTAGTGATCAGTAGCTGGGATCTAACCCCTCAAAGCTGCCTTAGACTTAGTTAAATTTGAAATCTGATAGCAGATTTGAACTCAGCATACTTGAAAACCTTGAGGAAACATCCCAAGTCATTGCTTTGATCAGCTTGATAGCAAGCCGTAGAGAGCTTGATTCACCAGCGTTTTGCAATGGAGATGTTTAGAGGCCACCCATGACAAGATAGCTAAGACTCAACCGATTGGCGTTCAAAGTGCTACGTTGAGAACTGTGTCAAATGCCCAACATGAGACATGAGTTGTCCCAGCGGTTACGGTCTAAACTATGACACACTCCCTTGCCACACTTATCACTACGGCATCGTCCGCCGTCCCGAAGGAACACCCTGTCAGTGGTAACTCTCCGTGTCTTGCTCGCTTTCAGTGAAAAGCCGCTTATGCCATGAGACGACTGGCTCAGACATCATTAAAAATGCTTTCATTGACTTCAGCAGGGTCGAAAACCCCAGAAAACCTCCAAAACTAGTGAATTTAAATTTTTCAACTTTTTAGCACTACTTATGAAATTTTGTAAGTAGTATGTTACTTAGAGCAGGTCAATAGCGACCGAACCTTTTTTGAATAAAGTCAAACGGACTTGTAGAAGCAAAGTTACAAGCCTTTAAAGTTTTGGAGTCTTTTATGGCCTGGAGACGAAGGCCATCTCCTGGCTAACCTCTAAGTCTGACGCCTTAGCTGATATCAGCAATGAAATTTTCTAAGTCGGTTTCTTACAGAAACCTGGAATTTGGAATGTCCGAAGCTATCATCGGAGCTCAGAGAGACGACTTACCGTTGGCAATCTCTCGTCTTAATGACAAGTCTTTGTCGGTTCCCAGCTTATATAGTGTGTGGCGATCAGCTGATGACGCAATACCCATCATCCAAATCTTTAAATCCGTCTATCACCAATTCTAGTGTTCCGATTGAGCTGGAAATACACCAATTCATGTAGAATTTGACGCTGAATCCGAATCTGGCCTCCATTTTCCCATCTGATGCTTCGTTTTGGCTCTACATCCCACAGCCATCGCAAAAATTCTAACTGTCGTTTTTCGACAATCTCCCAAAATCTTAAATGGCGTCTCACATCTAAACGAAGACAGATATGAACAAGCCGTTTCTTTCAGTGAATTTTTCTAACTCTTAGCTTTCAAACGAGCTATTGCACGACAAAATCCATCCACTAGAAGCAAAGTTGGAAGGTCGGTGCCGAGGGGGGGGGACGTCAGCGAAACTTTTTCTCTCCGATTGCGTTCAAATTCACCATACCGATGCAGAATTTCACGCTGAATCCGAATCTGGCGTCCGTTTTCCCATCCGATGCTTCGTTTTGGCGCTACATCCCAAAACGACCAAAATTCTAACTCTGTCGTTTTTTCGAAAATCATCACACACTATAGCCTCAAGTCAAAACCTGGCGGTCGCCCAAGTCCACCACGACACTCTGTCGTTCCAAAGGGGGGGGACGTCAGCGAACCTTTCGGACACACTTGGCCGGCACACCACGACACTCTGTCGTTCCAGAGGGGGGGAGTCAGACTCGAAGCACCACGGCGGCCGACCACGACACTCTGTCGTTCCAGAGGGGGGGGGCGCGCCGGTCGAGTGTTCGCCGTTTTATTACTACTAACGCTCCTGGGTGTATACGGATGATAAAACGCCGCTATTATATTGACACGCGGACAATTACGACCTTCAAAATGTCTGAATATATCGCAACCGAAGAAAGTGCATCATAAACCGTTATGAATGTTTTTTTGAAAGTCAAGCGGTAAATAGAAGCTGTCGCTATACGGTTACGTTTACAGTAGAACTACAGTCTGCTTCCTAAATCGTACAACACGAGAACCTCTTCTATCTCTTGTTTATTTTCATAAAGTTCAACCGAAAGCTCATAATCAATTGATTAAACTTATTCACTTGGTCAGCCGAGACACTTGGCTTATAGGGAACAGTGGTTTACTTAATTAATGATAGCTCACACTATCTGCTAATTTGCATTAAAAAATTCTATCGTCTTCATATTAAAATCCCCTGCTTCAAAGAAAACGCTGAACTTTGAACGCCTGCTGACCACAACTGACTATTTAAGAAAGTAAAATGTATGTCAAAATGATCTGTGGAACACAAGATTTCATATGGCATCGATTATTAGAATTGAAGTAAGACTTCAACACGAAAATTACATTTGAAAATGGGTTAACTTTTTGTGTAATTATTTTTTAAGCGGTCTGTATCTATACCCTTACAGAAAAGTCTCATGTAATTACATGAGAAATTGCTCCTGTAAATTATTTGAGAATTTGGAACGTTTTCGCTAATATTATTGGAGCATTTGCTCATTTATTATTAGAGATCGCCAATATTACAGGAGCATTTGCTCATTTATTATTGGAAATCGCCAATATTACAGAAGCATTTCCTCATTTATTATTGGAGATCGCCAATATTACAGGAGCATTTGCTCATTTATTATTGGAGATCGCCAATATTACAGGAGCATTTGCTCATTTATTATTGGAGATCGCCAATATTACAGGAGCATTTGCTCATTTATTATTGGAAATCGCCAATATTACAGGAGCATTTGCTCATTTATTATTGGAGACCGCCAATATTACAGGAGCATTTGCTCATTTATTATTGGAAATCGCCAATATTACAGGAGCATTTGCTCATTTATTATTGGAAATCGCCAATATTACAGGAGCATTTGCTCATTTATTATGGGAAATCGCCAATATTACAGAAGCATTTGCTCATTTATTATTGGAGACCGCCGATATTACAGGAGCATTTGCTCACTGACTGCTCACTCATTGATATATCGGCACTCCCAGGGACAGGAAAAATCGTCGACTGGCCGATATACGAATCATCGGTAAAGTAAATTGGAATCATTATCAATATGTGAAAAATTTGTCTGGACTACTCGCCGATAGGCAAACTGCCGATACAGACACACTGTAAATGCAAATTGTCACATTGAACAATTTTAATTTATTGTTATCAGCATTTCAGATTTCAAAATGCCACAAAATCCGCAAGTGTAAATTTCGTGTGGCTGCATTTTCAATTCTATGCTACAAAAGAGACATTTGTAAAATGCAAAAGATTAAATGCTTGAAATTAAAAAAGGCAAGTTTTGAGACATTTTCAGGATAATCAACCAAGTCCCGTGACGTAGTTGCAGCATAATGTCACTTGTTCACAAAATTGAAGTTACAAGAAATCTCTTTTATATGTAGAGCGATGAGCATATTGTATGTAATTAATCCAATCTTATTTACACATAGGAATTATAAAAAATTTATTGAATTTCAATTAATTAGAAAAAATTACTGCTTTGCTTTGCAATTACAATTCCAATCAAATTGATTGGTCAAACTTCCAATTTCAATTAATTGATTGGAAAGTTTTCAAATTTCAATAGGCCTAATTTTTCAGTCCAAGAAATTGTAAGCTCTTTCTCATTTTCAATCGCTGCTGTTTGTCGACATGATCGTAGTTTATACCTTCACCAGTCTTCAATCACTGATGATCATGTGCGTTGTTGCACAATCGAAGAGAAAACAAAGTTCTTTTCATATGAAACAGTATCATTTTGAATTCAAAAGTCAAAGTCAAAAATGTTTATTTACAAGAACATTGGAAAACAGGAGCATGTGCGCTCACATAATATCCACAAAAACATAGCTTGATGGCAGAAAACAGCGTGCGGTCGGTGTTGTTGGAAAAAACATATTCTGAACAGGAAGCAGAGGAGAATTGACGACAATAAATTTCCAGATTTCATGTTTATTGATTGTGATTTCCTTAGTCATCGTTCACAAGTCGTTTGCTTTTTTGAGAAACTTCGCGATGGATTTTACCAGTTTTGGAGTTAAAATGCTCATCAATTTATTGAATTCTGTTGTATTGCTACAGTTGCATAACAAAGGCGCTGTTTCTCGTCGTAAATTTTGATATAATGAGCATTCTATCATGAAATAATACAGAGTCTCCACTTTCGAATTATCACATGGTTCACATAAACGCTCTTCATATCGCAATCGATTTCCGTAACTGCCAGAATTCACTGATTGCATTCTCAAGTTTCCGTCTTTATGTTTTTGGATGAATAGGTTAAAATATTTTAACATTGCATCGCGTGCATGTTTGAAAATTTGAAAATAACGGAGGTGAGGAATCGATTTGTTCATGCACTTTCTTTTGACAATATGTGAGTTCACATTCGGTGTAAGTGCAAGTGTTAGAGTTTACTCCGGGGTTAACTCTGGGTTCGGGTAAACGGAGTAAACACTAACACCTACACTTACACCGGACATAAACTCAACTAATGTATAACCTACACGTAGGCCCCTAGTCTTTATTATTCAATAATAAATTAACACAAAAAACGTTCTTGTGAACATGGCATCGACGTTGCCGAAATTCTATGTATATCCCTAAGAAATGCAGAGGGTTAAGAGATTTAAAACCAACCGTGTGGTTCTGGTACGATACCAACTGCAACACAACATGCACAGTTGTCAAATGTCGTTGAAGTTAGCACCAACTTCAACACCAACTTTTTGAATAGAGTTTGTACAGAATAGGAAACCACATGTTTAGGTACTACTGATGACGCAGAGTTTGTACAGCCAAAAATTTTTCCAAAATTCGAACTCCTTCACCTTCAAAATTCAAATTTAAATTCGAAAAATTGGTGCAAGTATTGGTGCTACCTGGTTAGCTAGTTTGTACAGCATTCCGATAGAAAAATTTAGATACAAGAGCAAAAAACTGAGTTTGTGCAGCAACTTCCAGCACTTTCCTTACACGAACAACCGGAAAAAACCGCCAAAAACATATTTTTTCAAAAAATGATAAGATTTTCAAGAAAAGTTCTTGGTGCTACATGGAAAATGAGTTTGTACAGTGCTCTAACCGGACCGGTGGAAGAGTGTTCTACTAATCCAGTCTGAGTTTGAACACACACTTCTCCGACACTCCAGCACTCCTACGACCGGTAAATACCGGTTATTGTACAGTAACTACAAGAATACTGCCCATTTATGAACAAATCAATTGGTGCTACATGGAAAATGAGTTTGTACAGTGCTCTAACCGGACCGGTGGAAGAGTGTTCTACTAATCCAGTCTGAGTTTGAACACACACTTCTCCGACACTCCAGCACTCCTACGACCGGTAAATACCGGTTATTGTACAGTAACTACAAGAATACCGCCCATTTATGAACAAATCAATTGGTGCTACATGGAAAATGAGTTTGTACAGTGCTCTAACCGGACCGGTGGAAGAGTGTTCTACTAATCCAGTCTGAGTTTGAACACACACTTCTCCGACACTCCAGCACTCCTACGACCGGTAAATACCGGTTATTGTACAGTAACTACAAGAATACTGCCCATTTATGAACAAATCAATTGGTGCTACATGGAAAATGAGTTTGTACAGTGCTCTAACCGGACCGGTGGAAGAGTGTTCTACTAATCCAGTCTGAGTTTGAACACACACTTCTCCGACACTCCAGCACTCCTACGACCGGTAAATACCGGTTATTGTACAGTAACTACAAGAATACTGCCCATTTATGAACAAATCAATTGGTGCTACATGGAAAATGAGTTTGTACAGTGCTCTAACCGGACCGGTGGAAGAGTGTTCTACTAATCCAGTCTGAGTTTGAACAAACACTTCTCCGACACTCCAGCACTCCTACGACCGGTAAATACCGGTTATTGTACAGTAACTACAAGAATACTGCCCATTTATGAACAAATCAATTGGTGCTACATGGAAAATGAGTTTGTACAGTGCTCTAACCGGACCGGTGGAAGAGTGTTCTACTAATCCAGTCTGAGTTTGAACACACACTTCTCCGACACTCCAGCACTCCTACGACCGGTAAATACCGGTTATTGTACAGTAACTACAAGAATACTGCCCATTTATGAACAAATCAATTGGTGCTACATGGAAAATGAGTTTGTACAGTGCTCTAACCGGACCGGTGGAAGAGTGTTCTACTAATCCAGTCTGAGTTTGAACACACACTTCTCCGACACTCCAGCACTCCTACGACCGGTAAATACCGGTTATTGTACAGTAACTACAAGAATACTGCCCATTTATGAACAAATCAATTGGTGCTACATGAAAAATGAGTTTGTACAGTGCTCTAACCGGACCGGCGGAAGAGTGTTCTACTAATCCAGTCTGAGTTTGAACACACACTTCTCCGACACTCCAGCACTCCTACGACCGGTAAATACCGGTTATTGTACAGTAACTACAAGAATACTGCCCATTTATGAACAAATCAATTGGTGCTACATGGAAAATGAGTTTGTACAGTGCTCTAACCGGACCGGTGGAAGAGTGTTCTACTAATCCAGTCTGAGTTTGAACACACACTTCTCCGACACTCCAGCACTCCTACGACCGGTAAATACCGGTTATTGTACAGTAACTACAAGAATACTGCCCATTTATGAACAAATCAATTGGTGCTACATGGAAAATGAGTTTGTACAGTGCTCTAACCGGACCGGTGGAAGAGTGTTCTACTAATCCAGTCTGAGTTTGAACACACACTTCTCCGACACTCCAGCACTCCTACGACCGGTAAATACCGGTTATTGTACAGTAACTACAAGAATACTGCCCATTTATGAACAAATCAATTGGTGCTACATGAAAAATGAGTTTGTACAGTGCTCTAACCGGACCGGTGGAAGAGTGTTCTACTAATCCAGTCTGAGTTTGAACACACACTTCTCCGACACTCCAGCACTCCTACGACCGGTAAATACCGGTTATTGTACAGTAACTACAAGAATACTGCCCATTTATGAACAAATCAATTGGTGCTACATGGAAAATGAGTTTGTACAGTGCTCTAACCGGACCGGTGGAAGAGTGTTCTACTAATCCAGTCTGAGTTTGAACACACACTTCTCCGACACTCCAGCACTCCTACGACCGGTAAATACCGGTTATTGTACAGTAACTACAAGAATACTGCCCATTTATGAACAAATCAATTGGTGCTACATGGAAAATGAGTTTGTACAGTGCTCTAACCGGACCGGTGGAAGAGTGTTCTACTAATCCAGTCTGAGTTTGAACACACACTTCTCCGACACTCCAGCACTCCTACGACCGGTAAATACCGGTTATTGTACAGTAACTACAAGAATACTGCCCATTTATGAACAAATCAATTGGTGCTACATGAAAAATGAGTTTGTACAGTGCTCTAACCGGACCGGTGGAAGATTGTTCTACTAATCCAGTCTGAGTTTGAACACACACTTCTCCGACACTCCAGCACTCCTACGACCGGTAAATACCGGTTATTGTACAGTAACTACAAGAATACTGCCCATTTATGAACAAATCAATTGGTGCTACATGGAAAATGAGTTTGTACAGTGCTCTAACCGGACCGGTGGAAGAGTGTTCTACTAATCCAGTCTGAGTTTGAACACACACTTCTCCGACACTCCAGCACTCCTACGACCGGTAAATACCGGTTATTGTACAGTAACTACAAGAATACTGCCCATTTATGAACAAATCAATTGGTGCTACATGGAAAATGAGTTTGTACAGTGCTCTAACCGGACCGGTGGAAGAGTGTTCTACTAATCCAGTCTGAGTTTGAACACACACTTCTGCGACACTCCAGCACTCCTACGACCGGTAAATACCGGTTATTGTACAGTAACTACAAGAATACTGCCCATTTATGAACAAATCAATTGGTGCTACATGGAAAATGAGTTTGTACAGTGCTCTAACCGATGGAAGAGTGTTCTACTAATCCAGTCTGAGTTTGAACACACACTTCTCCGACACTCCAGCACTCCTACGACCGGTAAATACCGGTTATTGTACAGTAACTACAAGAATACTGCCCATTTATGAACAAATCAATTGGTGCTACATGAAAAATGAGTTTGTACAGTGCTCTAACCGGACCGGTGGAAGAGTGTTCTACTAATCCAGTCTGAGTTTGAACACACACTTCTCCGACACTCCAGCACTCCTACGACCGGTAAATACCGGTTATTGTACAGTAACTACAAGAATACTGCCCATTTATGAACAAATCAATTGGTGCTACATGGAAAATGAGTTTGTACAGTGCTCTAACCAGTGGAAGAGTGTTCTACTAATCCAGTCTGAGTTTGAACACACACTTCTCCGACACTCCAGCACTCCTACGACCGGTAAATACCGGTTATTGTACAGTAACTACAAGAATACTGCCCATTTATGAACAAATCAATTGGTGCTACATGAAAAATGAGTTTGTACAGTGCTCTAACCGGACCGGTGGAAGAGTGTTCTACTAATCCAGTCTGAGTTTGAACACACACTTCTCCGACACTCCAGCACTCCTACGACCGGTAAATACCGGTTATTGTACAGTAACTACAAGAATACTGCCCATTTATGAACAAATCAATTGGTGCTACATGGAAAATGAGTTTGTACAGTGCTCTAACCAGTGGAAGAGTGTTCTACTAATCCAGTCTGAGTTTGAACACACACTTCTCCGACACTCCAGCACTCCTACGACCGGTAAATACCGGTTATTGTACAGTAACTACAAGAATACTGCCCATTTATGAACAAATCAATTGGTGCTACATGGAAAATGAGTTTGTACAGTGCTCTAACCGGACCGGTGGAAGAGTGTTCTACTAATCCAGTCTGAGTTTGAACACACACTTCTCCGACACTCCAGCACTCCTACGACCGGTAAATACCGGTTATTGTACAGTAACTACAAGAATACTGCCCATTTATGAACAAATCAATTGGTGCTACATGGAAAATGAGTTTGTACAGTGCTCTAACCGGACCGGTGGAAGAGTGTTCTACTAATCCAGTCTGAGTTTGAACACACACTTCTCCGACACTCCAGCACTCCTACGACCGGTAAATACCGGTTATTGTACAGTAACTACAAGAATACTGCCCATTTATGAACAAATCAATTGGTGCTACATGGAAAATGAGTTTGTACAGTGCTCTAACCGGACCGGTGGAAGAGTGTTCTACTAATCCAGTCTGAGTTTGAACACACACTTCTCCGACACTCCAGCACTCCTACGACCGGTAAATACCGGTTATTGTACAGTAACTACAAGAATACTGCCCATTTATGAACAAATCAATTGGTGCTACATGGAAAATGAGTTTGTACAGTGCTCTAACCGGACCGGTGGAAGAGTGTTCTACTAATCCAGTCTGAGTTTGAACACACACTTCTCCGACACTCCAGCACTCCTACGACCGGTAAATACCGGTTATTGTACAGTAACTACAAGAATACTGCCCATTTATGAACAAATCAATTGGTGCTACATGGAAAATGAGTTTGTACAGTGCTCTAACCGGACCGGTGGAAGAGTGTTCTACTAATCCAGTCTGAGTTTGAACACACACTTCTCCGACACTCCAGCACTCCTACGACCGGTAAATACCGGTTATTGTACAGTAACTACAAGAATACTGCCCATTTATGAACAAATCAATTGGTGCTACATGGAAAATGAGTTTGTACAGTGCTCTAACCGGACCGGTGGAAGAGTGTTCTACTAATCCAGTCTGAGTTTGAACACACACTTCTCCGACACTCCAGCACTCCTACGACCGGTAAATACCGGTTATTGTACAGTAACTACAAGAATACTGCCCATTTATGAACAAATCAATTGGTGCTACATGGAAAATGAGTTTGTACAGTGCTCTAACCGGACGGTGGAAGAGTGTTCTACTAATCCAGTCTGAGTTTGAACACACACTTCTCCGACACTCCAGCACTCCTACGACCGGTAAATACCGGTTATTGTACAGTAACTACAAGAATACTGCCCATTTATGAACAAATCAATTGGTGCTACATGGAAAATGAGTTTGTACAGTGCTCTAACCGGACCGGTGGAAGAGTGTTCTACTAATCCAGTCTGAGTTTGAACACACACTTCTCCGACACTCCAGCACTCCTACGACCGGTAAATACCGGTTATTGTACAGTAACTACAAGAATACTGCCCATTTATGAACAAATCAATTGGTGCTACATGGAAAATGAGTTTGTACAGTGCTCTAACCGGACCGGTGGAAGAGTGTTCTACTAATCCAGTCTGAGTTTGAACACACACTTCTCCGACACTCCAGCACTCCTACGACCGGTAAATACCGGTTATTGTACAGTAACTACAAGAATACTGCCCATTTATGAACAAATCAATTGGTGCTACATGGAAAATGAGTTTGTACAGTGCTCTAACCGGACGGTGGAAGAGTGTTCTACTAATCCAGTCTGAGTTTGAACACACACTTCTCCGACACTCCAGCACTCCTACGACCGGTAAATACCGGTTATTGTACAGTAACTACAAGAATACTGCCCATTTATGAACAAATCAATTGGTGCTACATGGAAAATGAGTTTGTACAGTGCTCTAACCGGACCGGTGGAAGAGTGTTCTACTAATCCAGTCTGAGTTTGAACACACACTTCTCCGACACTCCAGCACTCCTACGACCGGTAAATACCGGTTATTGTACAGTAACTACAAGAATACTGCCCATTTATGAACAAATCAATTGGTGCTACATGGAAAATGAGTTTGTACAGTGCTCTAACCGGACCGGTGGAAGAGTGTTCTACTAATCCAGTCTGAGTTTGAACACACACTTCTCCGACACTCCAGCACTCCTACGACCGGTAAATACCGGTTATTGTACAGTAACTACAAGAATACTGCCCATTTATGAACAAATCAATTGGTGCTACATGGAAAATGAGTTTGTACAGTGCTCTAACCGGACCGGTGGAAGAGTGTTCTACTAATCCAGTCTGAGTTTGAACACACACTTCTCCGACACTCCAGCACTCCTACGACCGGTAAATACCGGTTATTGTACAGTAACTACAAGAATACTGCCCATTTATGAACAAATCAATTGGTGCTACATGGAAAATGAGTTTGTACAGTGCTCTAACCGGACCGGTGGAAGAGTGTTCTACTAATCCAGTCTGAGTTTGAACACACACTTCTCCGACACTCCAGCACTCCTACGACCGGTAAATACCGGTTATTGTACAGTAACTACAAGAATACTGCCCATTTATGAACAAATCAATTGGTGCTACATGGAAAATGAGTTTGTACAGTGCTCTAACCGGACCGGTGGAAGAGTGTTCTACTAATCCAGTCTGAGTTTGAACACACACTTCTCCGACACTCCAGCACTCCTACGACCGGTAAATACCGGTTATTGTACAGTAACTACAAGAATACTGCCCATTTATGAACAAATCAATTGGTGCTACATGGAAAATGAGTTTGTACAGTGCTCTAACCGGACCGGTGGAAGAGTGTTCTACTAATCCAGTCTGAGTTTGAACACACACTTCTCCGACACTCCAGCACTCCTACGACCGGTAAATACCGGTTATTGTACAGTAACTACAAGAATACTGCCCATTTATGAACAAATCAATTGGTGCTACATGGAAAATGAGTTTGTACAGTGCTCTAACCGGACCGGTGGAAGAGTGTTCTACTAATCCAGTCTGAGTTTGAACACACACTTCTCCGACACTCCAGCACTCCTACGACCGGTAAATACCGGTTATTGTACAGTAACTACAAGAATACTGCCCATTTATGAACAAATCAATTGGTGCTACATGGAAAATGAGTTTGTACAGTGCTCTAACCGGACCGGTGGAAGAGTGTTCTACTAATCCAGTCTGAGTTTGAACACACACTTCTCCGACACTCCAGCACTCCTACGACCGGTAAATACCGGTTATTGTACAGTAACTACAAGAATACTGCCCATTTATGAACAAATCAATTGGTGCTACATGGAAAATGAGTTTGTACAGTGCTCTAACCGGACCGGTGGAAGAGTGTTCTACTAATCCAGTCTGAGTTTGAACACACACTTCTCCGACACTCCAGCACTCCTACGACCGGTAAATACCGGTTATTGTACAGTAACTACAAGAATACTGCCCATTTATGAACAAATCAATTGGTGCTACATGGAAAATGAGTTTGTACAGTGCTCTAACCGGACCGGTGGAAGAGTGTTCTACTAATCCAGTCTGAGTTTGAACACACACTTCTCCGACACTCCAGCACTCCTACGACCGGTAAATACCGGTTATTGTACAGTAACTACAAGAATACTGCCCATTTATGAACAAATCAATTGGTGCTACATGGAAAATGAGTTTGTACAGTGCTCTAACCGGACCGGTGGAAGAGTGTTCTACTAATCCAGTCTGAGTTTGAACACACACTTCTCCGACACTCCAGCACTCCTACGACCGGTAAATACCGGTTATTGTACAGTAACTACAAGAATACTGCCCATTTATGAACAAATCAATTGGTGCTACATGGAAAATGAGTTTGTACAGTGCTCTAACCGGACCGGTGGAAGAGTGTTCTACTAATCCAGTCTGAGTTTGAACACACACTTCTCCGACACTCCAGCACTCCTACGACCGGTAAATACCGGTTATTGTACAGTAACTACAAGAATACTGCCCATTTATGAACAAATCAATTGGTGCTACATGGAAAATGAGTTTGTACAGTGCTCTAACCGGACCGGTGGAAGAGTGTTCTACTAATCCAGTCTGAGTTTGAACACACACTTCTCCGACACTCCAGCACTCCTACGACCGGTAAATACCGGTTATTGTACAGTAACTACAAGAATACTGCCCATTTATGAACAAATCAATTGGTGCTACATGGAAAATGAGTTTGTACAGTGCTCTAACCGGACCGGTGGAAGAGTGTTCTACTAATCCAGTCTGAGTTTGAACACACACTTCTCCGACACTCCAGCACTCCTACGACCGGTAAATACCGGTTATTGTACAGTAACTACAAGAATACTGCCCATTTATGAACAAATCAATTGGTGCTACATGGAAAATGAGTTTGTACAGTGCTCTAACCGGACCGGTGGAAGAGTGTTCTACTAATCCAGTCTGAGTTTGAACACACACTTCTCCGACACTCCAGCACTCCTACGACCGGTAAATACCGGTTATTGTACAGTAACTACAAGAATACTGCCCATTTATGAACAAATCAATTGGTGCTACATGGAAAATGAGTTTGTACAGTGCTCTAACCGGACCGGTGGAAGAGTGTTCTACTAATCCAGTCTGAGTTTGAACACACACTTCTCCGACACTCCAGCACTCCTACGACCGGTAAATACCGGTTATTGTACAGTAACTACAAGAATACTGCCCATTTATGAACAAATCAATTGGTGCTACATGGAAAATGAGTTTGTACAGTGCTCTAACCGGACCGGTGGAAGAGTGTTCTACTAATCCAGTCTGAGTTTGAACACACACTTCTCCGACACTCCAGCACTCCTACGACCGGTAAATACCGGTTATTGTACAGTAACTACAAGAATACTGCCCATTTATGAACAAATCAATTGGTGCTACATGGAAAATGAGTTTGTACAGTGCTCTAACCGGACCGGTGGAAGAGTGTTCTACTAATCCAGTCTGAGTTTGAACACACACTTCTCCGACACTCCAGCACTCCTACGACCGGTAAATACCGGTTATTGTACAGTAACTACAAGAATACTGCCCATTTATGAACAAATCAATTGGTGCTACATGGAAAATGAGTTTGTACAGTGCTCTAACCGGACGGTGGAAGAGTGTTCTACTAATCCAGTCTGAGTTTGAACACACACTTCTCCGACACTCCAGCACTCCTACGACCGGTAAATACCGGTTATTGTACAGTAACTACAAGAATACTGCCCATTTATGAACAAATCAATTGGTGCTACATGGAAAATGAGTTTGTACAGTGCTCTAACCGGACCGGTGGAAGAGTGTTCTACTAATCCAGTCTGAGTTTGAACACACACTTCTCCGACACTCCAGCACTCCTACGACCGGTAAATACCGGTTATTGTACAGTAACTACAAGAATACTGCCCATTTATGAACAAATCAATTGGTGCTACATGGAAAATGAGTTTGTACAGTGCTCTAACCGGACCGGTGGAAGAGTGTTCTACTAATCCAGTCTGAGTTTGAACACACACTTCTCCGACACTCCAGCACTCCTACGACCGGTAAATACCGGTTATTGTACAGTAACTACAAGAATACTGCCCATTTATGAACAAATCAATTGGTGCTACATGGAAAATGAGTTTGTACAGTGCTCTAACCGGACCGGTGGAAGAGTGTTCTACTAATCCAGTCTGAGTTTGAACACACACTTCTCCGACACTCCAGCACTCCTACGACCGGTAAATACCGGTTATTGTACAGTAACTACAAGAATACTGCCCATTTATGAACAAATCAATTGGTGCTACATGGAAAATGAGTTTGTACAGTGCTCTAACCGGACCGGTGGAAGAGTGTTCTACTAATCCAGTCTGAGTTTGAACACACACTTCTCCGACACTCCAGCACTCCTACGACCGGTAAATACCGGTTATTGTACAGTAACTACAAGAATACTGCCCATTTATGAACAAATCAATTGGTGCTACATGGAAAATGAGTTTGTACAGTGCTCTAACCGGACCGGTGGAAGAGTGTTCTACTAATCCAGTCTGAGTTTGAACACACACTTCTCCGACACTCCAGCACTCCTACGACCGGTAAATACCGGTTATTGTACAGTAACTACAAGAATACTGCCCATTTATGAACAAATCAATTGGTGCTACATGGAAAATGAGTTTGTACAGTGCTCTAACCGGACCGGTGGAAGAGTGTTCTACTAATCCAGTCTGAGTTTGAACACACACTTCTCCGACACTCCAGCACTCCTACGACCGGTAAATACCGGTTATTGTACAGTAACTACAAGAATACTGCCCATTTATGAACAAATCAATTGGTGCTACATGGAAAATGAGTTTGTACAGTGCTCTAACCGGACCGGTGGAAGAGTGTTCTACTAATCCAGTCTGAGTTTGAACACACACTTCTCCGACACTCCAGCACTCCTACGACCGGTAAATACCGGTTATTGTACAGTAACTACAAGAATACTGCCCATTTATGAACAAATCAATTGGTGCTACATGGAAAATGAGTTTGTACAGTGCTCTAACCGGACCGGTGGAAGAGTGTTCTACTAATCCAGTCTGAGTTTGAACACACACTTCTCCGACACTCCAGCACTCCTACGACCGGTAAATACCGGTTATTGTACAGTAACTACAAGAATACTGCCCATTTATGAACAAATCAATTGGTGCTACATGGAAAATGAGTTTGTACAGTGCTCTATCCGGACCGGTGGAAGAGTGTTCTACTAATCCAGTCTGAGTTTGAACACACACTTCTCCGACACTCCAGCACTCCTACGACCGGTAAATACCGGTTATTGTACAGTAACTACAAGAATACTGCCCATTTATGAACAAATCAATTGGTGCTACATGGAAAATGAGTTTGTACAGTGCTCTAACCGGACGGTGGAAGAGTGTTCTACTAATCCAGTCTGAGTTTGAACACACACTTCTCCGACACTCCAGCACTCCTACGACCGGTAAATACCGGTTATTGTACAGTAACTACAAGAATACTGCCCATTTATGAACAAATCAATTGGTGCTACATGGAAAATGAGTTTGTACAGTGCTCTAACCGTACCGGTGGAAGAGTGTTCTACTAATCCAGTCTGAGTTTGAACACACACTTCTCCGACACTCCAGCACTCCTACGACCGGTAAATACCGGTTATTGTACAGTAACTACAAGAATACTGCCCATGTATGAACAAATCAATTGGTGCTACATGGAAAATGAGTTTGTACAGTGCTCTAACCGGTGGAAGAGTGTTCTACTAATCCAGTCTGAGTTTGAACACACACTTCTCCGACACTCCAGCACTCCTACGACCGGTAAATACCGGTTATTGTACAGTAACTACAAGAATACTGCCCATTTATGAACAAATCAATTGGTGCTACATGGAAAATGAGTTTGTACAGTGCTCTAACCGGACGGTGGAAGAGTGTTCTACTAATCCAGTCTGAGTTTGAACACACACTTCTCCGACACTCCAGCACTCCTACGACCGGTAAATACCGGTTATTGTACAGTAACTACAAGAATACTGCCCATTTATGAACAAATCAATTGGTGCTACATGGAAAATGAGTTTGTACAGTGCTCTAACCGGACCGGTGGAAGAGTGTTCTACTAATCCAGTCTGAGTTTGAACACACACTTCTCCGACACTCCAGCACTCCTACGACCGGTAAATACCGGTTATTGTACAGTAACTACAAGAATACTGCCCATTTATGAACAAATCAATTGGTGCTACATGGAAAATGAGTTTGTACAGTGCTCTATCCGGACCGGTGGAAGAGTGTTCTACTAATCCAGTCTGAGTTTGAACACACACTTCTCCGACACTCCAGCACTCCTACGACCGGTAAATACCGGTTATTGTACAGTAACTACAAGAATACTGCCCATTTATGAACAAATCAATTGGTGCTACATGGAAAATGAGTTTGTACAGTGCTCTAACCGGACCGGTGGAAGAGTGTTCTACTAATCCAGTCTGAGTTTGAACACACACTTCTCCGACACTCCAGCACTCCTACGACCGGTAAATACCGGTTATTGTACAGTAACTACAAGAATACTGCCCAGTTATGAACAAATAAATTGGTGCTACATAGAAAATGAGTTTGTACAGTGCTCTAACCGGTGGAAGAGTGTTCTACTAATCCAGTCTGAGTTTGAACACACACTTCTCCGACACTCCAGCACTCCTACGACCGGTAAATACCGGTTATTGTACAGTAACTACAAGAATACTGCCCATTTATGAACAAATCAATTGGTGCTACATGGAAAATGAGTTTGTACAGTGCTCTAACCGTACCGGTGGAAGAGTGTTCTACTAATCCAGTCTGAGTTTGAACACACACTTCTCCGACACTCCAGCACTCCTACGACCGGTAAATACCGGTTATTGTACAGTAACTACAAGAATACTGCCCATTTATGAACAAATCAATTGGTGCTACATGGAAAATGAGTTTGTACAGTGCTCTAACCGTACCGGTGGAAGAGTGTTCTACTAATCCAGTCTGAGTTTGAACACACACTTCTCCGACACTCCAGCACTCCTACGACCGGTAAATACCGGTTATTGTACAGTAACTACAAGAATACTGCCCATTTATGAACAAATCAATTGGTGCTACATGGAAAATGAGTTTGTACAGTGCTCTAACCGGACCGGTGGAAGAGTGTTCTACTAATCCAGTCTGAGTTTGAACACACACTTCTCCGACACTCCAGCACTCCTACGACCGGTAAATACCGGTTATTGTACAGTAACTACAAGAATACTGCCCATTTATGAACAAATCAATTGGTGCTACATGGAAAATGAGTTTGTACAGTGCTCTAACCGGACCGGTGGAAGAGTGTTCTACTAATCCAGTCTGAGTTTGAACACACACTTCTCCGACACTCCAGCACTCCTACGACCGGTAAATACCGGTTATTGTACAGTAACTACAAGAATACTGCCCATTTATGAACAAATCAATTGGTGCTACATGGAAAATGAGTTTGTACAGTGCTCTAACCGTACCGGTGGAAGAGTGTTCTACTAATCCAGTCTGAGTTTGAACACACACTTCTCCGACACTCCAGCACTCCTACGACCGGTAAATACCGGTTATTGTACAGTAACTACAAGAATACTGCCCATTTATGAACAAATCAATTGGTGCTACATGGAAAATGAGTTTGTACAGTGCTCTAAACCGGTGGAAGAGTGTTCTACTAATCCAGTCTGAGTTTGAACACACACTTCTCCGACACTCCAGCACTCCTACGACCGGTAAATACCGGTTATTGTACAGTAACTACAAGAATACTGCCCATTTATGAACAAATCAATTGGTGCTACATGGAAAATGAGTTTGTACAGTGCTCTAACCGGACCGGTGGAAGAGTGTTCTACTAATCCAGTCTGAGTTTGAACACACACTTCTCCGACACTCCAGCAGCACTCCTACGACCGGTAAATACCGGTTATTGTACAGTAACTACAAGAATACTGCCCATTTATGAACAAATCAATTGGTGCTACATGGAAAATGAGTTTGTACAGTGCTCTAACCGTACCGGTGGAAGAGTGTTCTACTAATCCAGTCTGAGTTTGAACACACACTTCTCCGACACTCCAGCACTCCTACGACCGGTAAATACCGGTTATTGTACAGTAACTACAAGAATACTGCCCATTTATGAACAAATCAATTGGTGCTACATGGAAAATGAGTTTGTACAGTGCTCTAACACCGGTGGAAGAGTGTTCTACTAATCCAGTCTGAGTTTGAACACACACTTCTCCGACACTCCAGCACTCCTACGACCGGTAAATACCGGTTATTGTACAGTAACTACAAGAATACTGCCCATTTATGAACAAATCAATTGGTGCTACATGGAAAATGAGTTTGTACAGTGCTCTAACCGGACCGGTGGAAGAGTGTTCTACTAATCCAGTCTGAGTTTGAACACACACTTCTCCGACACTCCAGCACTCCTACGACCGGTAAATACCGGTTATTGTACAGTAACTACAAGAATACTGCCCATTTATGAACAAATCAATTGGTGCTACATGGAAAATGAGTTTGTACAGTGCTCTAACCGGACCGGTGGAAGAGTGTTCTACTAATCCAGTCTGAGTTTGAACACACACTTCTCCGACACTCCAGCACTCCTACGACCGGTAAATACCGGTTATTGTACAGTAACTACAAGAATACTGCCCATTTATGAACAAATCAATTGGTGCTACATGGAAAATGAGTTTGTACAGTGCTCTAAACCGGTGGAAGAGTGTTCTACTAATCCAGTCTGAGTTTGAACACACACTTCTCCGACACTCCAGCAGCACTCCTACGACCGGTAAATACCGGTTATTGTACAGTAACTACAAGAATACTGCCCATTTATGAACAAATCAATTGGTGCTACATGGAAAATGAGTTTGTACAGTGCTCTAACCGTACCGGTGGAAGAGTGTTCTACTAATCCAGTCTGAGTTTGAACACACACTTCTCCGACACTCCAGCACTCCTACGACCGGTAAATACCGGTTATTGTACAGTAACTACAAGAATACTGCCCATTTATGAACAAATCAATTGGTGCTACATGGAAAATGAGTTTGTACAGTGCTCTAACCGGACCGGTGGAAGAGTGTTCTACTAATCCAGTCTGAGTTTGAACACACACTTCTCCGACACTCCAGCACTCCTACGACCGGTAAATACCGGTTATTGTACAGTAACTACAAGAATACTGCCCATTTATGAACAAATCAATTGGTGCTACATGGAAAATGAGTTTGTACAGTGCTCTAACCGTACCGGTGGAAGAGTGTTCTACTAATCCAGTCTGAGTTTGAACACACACTTCTCCGACACTCCAGCACTCCTACGACCGGTAAATACCGGTTATTGTACAGTAACTACAAGAATACTGCCCATTTATGAACAAATCAATTGGTGCTACATGGAAAATGAGTTTGTACAGTGCTCTAAACCGGTGGAAGAGTGTTCTACTAATCCAGTCTGAGTTTGAACACACACTTCTCCGACACTCCAGCACTCCTACGACCGGTAAATACCGGTTATTGTACAGTAACTACAAGAATACTGCCCATTTATGAACAAATCAATTGGTGCTACATGGAAAATGAGTTTGTACAGTGCTCTAACCGGACCGGTGGAAGAGTGTTCTACTAATCCAGTCTGAGTTTGAACACACACTTCTCCGACACTCCAGCACTCCTACGACCGGTAAATACCGGTTATTGTACAGTAACTACAAGAATACTGCCCATTTATGAACAAATCAATTGGTGCTACATGGAAAATGAGTTTGTACAGTGCTCTAACCGGACCGGTGGAAGAGTGTTCTACTAATCCAGTCTGAGTTTGAACACACACTTCTCCGACACTCCAGCACTCCTACGACCGGTAAATACCGGTTATTGTACAGTAACTACAAGAATACTGCCCATTTATGAACAAATCAATTGGTGCTACATGGAAAATGAGTTTGTACAGTGCTCTAACCGGACCGGTGGAAGAGTGTTCTACTAATCCAGTCTGAGTTTGAACACACACTTCTCCGACACTCCAGCACTCCTACGACCGGTAAATACCGGTTATTGTACAGTAACTACAAGAATACTGCCCATTTATGAACAAATCAATTGGTGCTACATGGAAAATGAGTTTGTACAGTGCTCTAACCGGTGGAAGAGTGTTCTACTAATCCAGTCTGAGTTTGAACACACACTTCTCCGACACTCCAGCACTCCTACGACCGGTAAATACCGGTTATTGTACAGTAACTACAAGAATACTGCCCATTTATGAACAAATCAATTGGTGCTACATGGAAAATGAGTTTGTACAGTGCTCTAACCGGTGGAAGAGTGTTCTACTACTCCAGTCTGAGTTTGAACACACACTTCTCCGACACTCCAGCACTCCTACGACCGGTAAATACCGGTTATTGTACAGTAACTACAAGAATACTGCCCATTTATGAACAAATCAATTGGTGCTACATGGAAAATGAGTTTGTACAGTGCTCTAACCGGTGGAAGAGTGTTCTACTACTCCAGTCTGAGTTTGAACACACACTTCTCCGACACTCCAGCACTCCTACGACCGGTAAATACCGGTTATTGTACAGTAACTACAAGAATACTGCCCATTTATGAACAAATCAATTGGTGCTACATGGAAAATGAGTTTGTACAGTGCTCTAACCGGTGGAAGAGTGTTCTACTACTCCAGTCTGAGTTTGAACACACACTTCTCCGACACTCCAGCACTCCTACGACCGGTAAATACCGGTTATTGTACAGTAACTACAAGAATACTGCCCATTTATGAACAAATCAATTGGTGCTACATGGAAAATGAGTTTGTACAGTGCTCTAACCGGTGGAAGAGTGTTCTACTACTCCAGTCTGAGTTTGAACACACACTTCTCCGACACTCCAGCACTCCTACGACCGGTAAATACCGGTTATTGTACAGTAACTACAAGAATACTGCCCATTTATGAACAAATCAATTGGTGCTACATGAAAAATGAGTTTGTACAGTGCTCTAACCGTACCGGTGGAAGAGTGTTCTACTAATCCAGTCTGAGTTTGAACACACACTTCTCCGACACTCCAGCACTCCTACGACCGGTAAATACCGGTTATTGTACAGTAACTACAAGAATACTGCCCATTTATGAACAAATCAATTGGTGCTACATGAAAAATGAGTTTGTACAGTGCTCTAACCGTACCGGTGGAAGAGTGTTCTACTAATCCAGTCTGAGTTTGAACACACACTTCTCCGACACTCCAGCACTCCTACGACCGGTAAATACCGGTTATTGTACAGTAACTACAAGAATACTGCCCATTTATGAACAAATCAATTGGTGCTACATGGAAAATGAGTGTGTACAGTGCTCTAACCGGTGGAAGAGTGTTCTACTACTCCAGACTGAGTTTGAACACACACTTCTCCGACACTCCAGCACTCCTACGACCGGTAAATACCGGTTATTGTACAGTAACTACAAGAATACTGCCCATTTATGAACAAATCAATTGGTGCTACATGGAAAATGAGTTTGTACAGTGCTCTAAACCGGTGGAAGAGTGTTCTACTAATCCAGTCTGAGTTTGAACACACACTTCTCCGACACTCCAGCACTCCTACGACCGGTAAATACCGGTTATTGTACAGTAACTACAAGAATACTGCCCATTTATGAACAAATCAATTGGTGCTACATGGAAAATGAGTTTGTACAGTGCTCTAACCGGTGGAAGAGTGTTCTACTAATCCAGTCTGAGTTTGAACACACACTTCTCCGACACTCCAGCACTCCTACGACCGGTAAATACCGGTTATTGTACAGTAACTACAAGAATACTGCCCATTTATGAACAAATCAATTGGTGCTACATGGAAAATGAGTTTGTACAGTGCTCTAACACCGGTGGAAGAGTGTTCTACTAATCCAGTCTGAGTTTGAACACACACTTCTCCGACACTCCAGCACTCCTACGACCGGTAAATACCGGTTATTGTACAGTAACTACAAGAATACTGCCCATTTATGAACAAATCAATTGGTGCTACATGGAAAATGAGTTTGTACAGTGCTCTAAACCGGTGGAAGAGTGTTCTACTAATCCAGTCTGAGTTTGAACACACACTTCTCCGACACTCCAGCACTCCTACGACCGGTAAATACCGGTTATTGTACAGTAACTACAAGAATACTGCCCATTTATGAACAAATCAATTGGTGCTACATGGAAAATGAGTTTGTACAGTGCTCTTACCGGTGGAAGAGTGTTCTACTAATCCAGTCTGAGTTTGAACACACACTTCTCCGACACTCCAGCACTCCTACGACCGGTAAATACCGGTTATTGTACAGTAACTACAAGAATACTGCCCATTTATGAACAAATCAATTGGTGCTACATGGAAAATGAGTTTGTACAGTGCTCTAAACCGGTGGAAGAGTGTTCTACTACTCCGGTCTGAGTTTGAACACACACTTCTCCGACACTCCAGCACTCCTACGACCGGTAAATACCGGTTATTGTACAGTAACTACAAGAATACTGCCCATTTATGAACAAATCAATTGGTGCTACATGGAAAATGAGTTTGTACAGTGCTCTAACCGGTGGAAGAGTGTTCTACTACTCCAGTCTGAGTTTGAACACACACTTCTCCGACACTCCAGCACTCCTACGACCGGTAAATACCGGTTATTGTACAGTAACTACAAGAATACTGCCCATTTATGAACAAATCAATTGGTGCTACATGGAAAATGAGTTTGTACAGTGCTCTAACCGGTGGAAGAGTGTTCTACTACTCCAGTCTGAGTTTGAACACACACTTCTCCGACACTCCAGCACTCCTACGACCGGTAAATACCGGTTATTGTACAGTAACTACAAGAATACTGCCCATTTATGAACAAATCAATTGGTGCTACATGGAAAATGAGTTTGTACAGTGCTCTAACCGGTGGAAGAGTGTTCTACTAATCCAGTCTGAGTTTGAACACACACTTCTCCGACACTCCAGCACTCCTACGACCGGTAAATACCGGTTATTGTACAGTAACTACAAGAATACTGCCCATTTATGAACAAATCAATTGGTGCTACATGGAAAATGAGTTTGTACAGTGCTCTAACCGGTGGAAGAGTGTTCTACTAATCCAGTCTGAGTTTGAACACACACTTCTCCGACACTCCAGCAGCACTCTACGACCGGTAAATACCGGTTATTGTACAGTAACTACAAGAATACTGCCCATTTATGAACAAATCAATTGGTGCTACATGGAAAATGAGTTTGTACAGTGCTCTAAACCGGTGGAAGAGTGTTCTACTAATCCAGTCTGAGTTTGAACACACACTTCTCCGACACTCCAGCACTCCTACGACCGGTAAATACCGGTTATTGTACAGTAACTACAAGAATACTGCCCATTTATGAACAAATCAATTGGTGCTACATGGAAAATGAGTTTGTACAGTGCGCTAACCGGTGGAAGAGTGTTCTACTAATCCAGTCTGAGTTTGAACACACACTTCTCCGACACTCCAGCACTCCTACGACCGGTAAATACCGGTTATTGTACAGTAACTACAAGAATACTGCCCATTTATGAACAAATCAATTGGTGCTACATGGAAAATGAGTTTGTACAGTGCTCTAAACCGGTGGAAGAGTGTTCTACTAATCCAGTCTGAGTTTGAACACACACTTCTCCGACACTCCAGCACTCCTACGACCGGTAAATACCGGTTATTGTACAGTAACTACAAGAATACTGCCCATTTATGAACAAATCAATTGGTGCTACATGGAAAATGAGTTTGTACAGTGCTCTAACCGGTGGAAGAGTGTTCTACTAATCCAGTCTGAGTTTGAACACACTTCTCCGACACTCCAGCACTCCTACGACCGGTAAATACCGGTTATTGTACAGTAACTACAAGAATACTGCCCATTTATGAACAAATCAATTGGTGCTACATGGAAAATGAGTTTGTACAGTGCTCTAACCGGTGGAAGAGTGTTCTACTAATCCAGTCTGAGTTTGAACACACACTTCTCCGACACTCCAGCACTCCTACGACCGGTAAATACCGGTTATTGTACAGTAACTACAAGAATACTGCCCATTTATGAACAAATCAATTGGTGCTACATGGAAAATGAGTTTGTACAGTGCTCTAACCGGTGGAAGAGTGTTCTACTAATCCAGTCTGAGTTTGAACACACACTTCTCCGACACTCCAGCACTCCTACGACCGGTAAATACCGGTTATTGTACAGTAACTACAAGAATACTGCCCATTTATGAACAAATCAATTGGTGCTACATGGAAAATGAGTTTGTACAGTGCTCTAACCGGTGGAAGAGTGTTCTACTAATCCAGTCTGAGTTTGAACACACACTTCTCCGACACTCCAGCACTCCTACGACCGGTAAATACCGGTTATTGTACAGTAACTACAAGAATACTGCCCATTTATGAACAAATCAATTGGTGCTACATGGAAAATGAGTTTGTACAGTGCTCTAACCGGTGGAAGAGTGTTCTACTAATCCAGTCTGAGTTTGAACACACACTTCTCCGACACTCCAGCACTCCTACGACCGGTAAATACCGGTTATTGTACAGTAACTACAAGAATACTGCCCATTTATGAACAAATCAATTGGTGCTACATGGAAAATGAGTTTGTACAGTGCTCTAACCGGTGGAAGAGTGTTCTACTAATCCAGTCTGAGTTTGAACACACACTTCTCCGACACTCCAGCACTCCTACGACCGGTAAATACCGGTTATTGTACAGTAACTACAAGAATACTGCCCATTTATGAACAAATCAATTGGTGCTACATGGAAAATGAGTTTGTACAGTGCTCTAACCGGTGGAAGAGTGTTCTACTAATCCAGTCTGAGTTTGAAACACACACTTCTCCGACACTCCAGCACTCCTACGACCGGTAAATACCGGTTATTGTACAGTAACTACAAGAATACTGCCCATTTATGAACAAATCAATTGGTGCTACATGGAAAATGAGTTTGTACAGTGCTCTAACCGGTGGAAGAGTGTTCTACTAATCCAGTCTGAGTTTGAACACACACTTCTCCGACACTCCAGCACTCCTACGACCGGTAAATACCGGTTATTGTACAGTAACTACAAGAATACTGCCCATTTATGAACAAATCAATTGGTGCTACATGGAAAATGAGTTTGTACAGTGCTCTAACCCGGTGGAAGAGTGTTCTACTAATCCAGTCTGAGTTTGAACACACACTTCTCCGACACTCCAGCACTCCTACGACCGGTAAATACCGGTTATTGTACAGTAACTACAAGAATACTGCCCATTTATGAACAAATCAATTGGTGCTACATGGAAAATGAGTTTGTACAGTGCTCTAACCGGTGGAAGAGTGTTCTACTAATCCAGTCTGAGTTTGAACACACACTTCTCCGACACTCCAGCACTCCTACGACCGGTAAATACCGGTTATTGTACAGTAACTACAAGAATACTGCCCATTTATGAACAAATCAATTGGTGCTACATGGAAAATGAGTTTGTACAGTGCTCTAAACCGGTGGAAGAGTGTTCTACTAATCCAGTCTGAGTTTGAACACACACTTCTCCGACACTCCAGCACTCCTACGACCGGTAAATACCGGTTATTGTACAGTAACTACAAGAATACTGCCCATTTATGAACAAATCAATTGGTGCTACATGGAAAATGAGTTTGTACAGTGCTCTAACCGGGGGAAGAGTGTTCTACTAATCCAGTCTGAGTTTGAACACACACTTCTCCGACACTCCAGCACTCCTACGACCGGTAAATACCGGTTATTGTACAGTAACTACAAGAATACTGCCCATTTATGAACAAATCAATTGGTGCTACATGGAAAATGAGTTTGTACAGTGCTCTAACACCGGTGGAAGAGTGTTCTACTAATCCAGTCTGAGTTTGAACACACACTTCTCCGACACTCCAGCACTCCTACGACCGGTAAATACCGGTTATTGTACAGTAACTACAAGAATACTGCCCATTTATGAACAAATCAATTGGTGCTACATGGAAAATGAGTTTGTACAGTGCTCTAACCGGTGGAAGAGTGTTCTACTAATCCAGTCTGAGTTTGAACACACACTTCTCCGACACTCCAGCACTCCTACGACCGGTAAATACCGGTTATTGTACAGTAACTACAAGAATACTGCCCATTTATGAACAAATCAATTGGTGCTACATGGAAAATGAGTTTGTACAGTGCTCTAAACCGGTGGAAGAGTGTTCTACTAATCCAGTCTGAGTTTGAACACACACTTCTCCGACACTCCAGCACTCCTACGACCGGTAAATACCGGTTATTGTACAGTAACTACAAGAATACTGCCCATTTATGAACAAATCAATTGGTGCTACATGGAAAATGAGTTTGTACAGTGCTCTAACCGGTGGAAGAGTGTTCTACTAATCCAGTCTGAGTTTGAACACACACTTCTCCGACACTCCAGCACTCCTACGACCGGTAAATACCGGTTATTGTACAGTAACTACAAGAATACTGCCCATTTATGAACAAATCAATTGGTGCTACATGGAAAATGAGTTTGTACAGTGCTCTAACCGGTGGAAGAGTGTTCTACTAATCCAGTCTGAGTTTGAACACACACTTCTCCGACACTCCAGCACTCCTACGACCGGTAAATACCGGTTATTGTACAGTAACTACAAGAATACTGCCCATTTATGAACAAATCAATTGGTGCTACATGGAAAATGAGTTTGTACAGTGCTCTAAACCGGTGGAAGAGTGTTCTACTAATCCAGTCTGAGTTTGAACACACACTTCTCCGACACTCCAGCACTCCTACGACGGTAAATACCGGTTATTGTACAGTAACTACAAGAATACTGCCCATTTATGAACAAATCAATTGGTGCTACATGGAAAATGAGTTTGTACAGTGCTCTAACCGGTGGAAGAGTGTTCTACTAATCCAGTCTGAGTTTGAACACACACTTCTCCGACACTCCAGCACTCCTACGACCGGTAAATACCGGTTATTGTACAGTAACTACAAGAATACTGCCCATTTATGAACAAATCAATTGGTGCTACATGGAAAATGAGTTTGTACAGTGCTCTAAACCGGTGGAAGAGTGTTCTACTAATCCAGTCTGAGTTTGAACACACACTTCTCCGACACTCCAGCACTCCTACGACCGGTAAATACCGGTTATTGTACAGTAACTACAAGAATACTGCCCATTTATGAACAAATCAATTGGTGCTACATGGAAAATGAGTTTGTACAGTGCTCTAACCGGCGGTGGAAGAGTGTTCTACTAATCCAGTCTGAGTTTGAACACACACTTCTCCGACACTCCAGCACTCCTACGACCGGTAAATACCGGTTATTGTACAGTAACTACAAGAATACTGCCCATTTATGAACAAATCAATTGGTGCTACATGGAAAATGAGTTTGTACAGTGCTCTAACCGGTGGAAGAGTGTTCTACTAATCCAGTCTGAGTTTGAACACACACTTCTCCGACACTCCAGCACTCCTACGACCGGTAAATACCGGTTATTGTACAGTAACTACAAGAATACTGCCCATTTATGAACAAATCAATTGGTGCTACATGGAAAATGAGTTTGTACAGTGCTCTAACCGGTGGAAGAGTGTTCTACTAATCCAGTCTGAGTTTGAACACACACTTCTCCGACACTCCAGCACTCCTACGACCGGTAAATACCGGTTATTGTACAGTAACTACAAGAATACTGCCCATTTATGAACAAATCAATTGGTGCTACATGGAAAATGAGTTTGTACAGTGCTCTAACCCGGTGGAAGAGTGTTCTACTAATCCAGTCTGAGTTTGAACACACACTTCTCCGACACTCCAGCACTCCTACGACCGGTAAATACCGGTTATTGTACAGTAACTACAAGAATACTGCCCATTTATGAACAAATCAATTGGTGCTACATGGAAAATGAGTTTGTACAGTGCTCTAACCGTACCGGTGGAAGAGTGTTCTACTAATCCAGTCTGAGTTTGAACACACACTTCTCCGACACTCCAGCACTCCTACGACCGGTAAATACCGGTTATTGTACAGTAACTACAAGAATACTGCCCATTTATGAACAAATCAATTGGTGCTACATGGAAAATGAGTTTGTACAGTGCTCTAACCGTACCGGTGGAAGAGTGTTCTACTAATCCAGTCTGAGTTTGAACACACACTTCTCCGACACTCCAGCACTCCTACGACCGGTAAATACCGGTTATTGTACAGTAACTACAAGAATACTGCCCATTTATGAACAAATCAATTGGTGCTACATGGAAAATGAGTTTGTACAGTGCTCTAACCGGTGGAAGAGTGTTCTACTAATCCAGTCTGAGTTTGAACACACACTTCTCCGACACTCCAGCACTCCTACGACCGGTAAATACCGGTTATTGTACAGTAACTACAAGAATACTGCCCATTTATGAACAAATCAATTGGTGCTACATGGAAAATGAGTTTGTACAGTGCTCTAACCGGTGGAAGAGTGTTCTACTAATCCAGTCTGAGTTTGAACACACACTTCTCCGACACTCCAGCACTCCTACGACCGGTAAATACCGGTTATTGTACAGTAACTACAAGAATACTGCCCATTTATGAACAAATCAATTGGTGCTACATGGAAAATGAGTTTGTACAGTGCTCTAACCGGTGGAAGAGTGTTCTACTAATCCAGTCTGAGTTTGAACACACACTTCTCCGACACTCCAGCACTCCTACGACCGGTAAATACCGGTTATTGTACAGTAACTACAAGAATACTGCCCATTTATGAACAAATCAATTGGTGCTACATGGAAAATGAGTTTGTACAGTGCTCTAACCGGTGGAAGAGTGTTCTACTAATCCAGTCTGAGTTTGAACACACACTTCTCCGACACTCCAGCACTCCTACGACCGGTAAATACCGGTTATTGTACAGTAACTACAAGAATACTGCCCATTTATGAACAAATCAATTGGTGCTACATGGAAAATGAGTTTGTACAGTGCTCTAACCGGTGGAAGAGTGTTCTACTAATCCAGTCTGAGTTTGAACACACAATTCTCCGACACTCCAGCACTCCTACGACCGGTAAATACCGGTTATTGTACAGTAACTACAAGAATACTGCCCATTTATGAACAAATCAATTGGTGCTACATGGAAAATGAGTTTGTACAGTGCTCTAACCGGACCGGTGGAAGAGTGTTCTACTACTCCAGTCTGAGTTTGAACACACACTTCTCCGACACTCCAGCACTCCTACGACCGGTAAATACCGGTTATTGTACAGTAACTACAAGAATACTGCCCATTTATGAACAAATCAATTGGTGCTACATGGAAAATGAGTTTGTACAGTGCTCTAACCGTACCGGTGGAAGAGTGTTCTACTAATCCAGTCTGAGTTTGAACACACACTTCTCCGACACTCCAGCACTCCTACGACCGGTAAATACCGGTTATTGTACAGTAACTACAAGAATACTGCCCATTTATGAACAAATCAATTGGTGCTACATGGAAAATGAGTTTGTACAGTGCTCTAACCGGTGGAAGAGTGTTCTACTACTCCAGTCTGAGTTTGAACACACACTTCTCCGACACTCCAGCACTCCTACGACCGGTAAATACCGGTTATTGTACAGTAACTACAAGAATACTGCCCATTTATGAACAAATCAATTGGTGCTACATGGAAAATGAGTTTGTACAGTGCTCTAACCGGACCGGTGGAAGAGTGTTCTACTAATCCAGTCTGAGTTTGAACACACACTTCTCCGACACTCCAGCACTCCTACGACCGGTAAATACCGGTTATTGTACAGTAACTACAAGAATACTGCCCATTTATGAACAAATCAATTGGTGCTACATGGAAAATTAGTTTGTACAGTGCTCTAACCGGTGGAAGAGTGTTCTACAAATCCAGTCTGAGTTTGAACACACACTTCTCCGACACTCCAGCACTCCTACGACCGGTAAATACCGGTTATTGTACAGTAACTACAAGAATACTGCCCATTTATGAACAAATCAATTGGTGCTACATGGAAAATGAGTTTGTACAGTGCTCTAACACCGGTGGAAGAGTGTTCTACTAATCCAGTCTGAGTTTGAACACACACTTCTCCGACACTCCAGCACTCCTACGACCGGTAAATACCGGTTATTGTACAGTAACTACAAGAATACTGCCCATTTATGAACAAATCAATTGGTGCTACATGGAAAATGAGTTTGTACAGTGCTCTAACCGGTGGAAGAGTGTTCTACTACTCCGGTCTGAGTTTGAACACACACTTCTCCGACACTCCAGCACTCCTACGACCGGTAAATACCGGTTATTGTACAGTAACTACAAGAATACTGCCCATTTATGAACAAATCAATTGGTGCTACATGGAAAATGAGTTTGTACAGTGCTCTAACCGGTGGAAGAGTGTTCTACTACTCCGGTCTGAGTTTGAACACACACTTCTCCGACACTCCAGCACTCCTACGACCGGTAAATACCGGTTATTGTACAGTAACTACAAGAATACTGCCCATTTATGAACAAATCAATTGGTGCTACATGGAAAATGAGTTTGTACAGTGCTCTAACCGGTGGAAGAGTGTTCTACTAATCCAGTCTGAGTTTGAACACACACTTCTCCGACACTCCAGCACTCCTACGACCGGTAAATACCGGTTATTGTACAGTAACTACAAGAATACTGCCCATTTATGAACAAATCAATTGGTGCTACATGGAAAATGAGTTTGTACAGTGCTCTAACCGGTTGGAAGAGTGTTCTACTAATCCAGTCTGAGTTTGAACACACACTTCTCCGACACTCCAGCACTCCTACGACCGGTAAATACCGGTTATTGTACAGTAACTACAAGAATACTGCCCATTTATGAACAAATCAATTGGTGCTACATGGAAAATGAGTTTGTACAGTGCTCTAACCGGTGGAAGAGTGTTCTACTAATCCAGTCTGAGTTTGAACACACACTTCTCCGACACTCCAGCACTCCTACGACCGGTAAATACCGGTTATTGTACAGTAACTACAAGAATACTGCCCATTTATGAACAAATCAATTGGTGCTACATGGAAAATGAGTTTGTACAGTGCTCTAACCGGCGGTGGAAGAGTGTTCTACTAATCCAGTCTGAGTTTGAACACACACTTCTCCGACACTCCAGCACTCCTACGACCGGTAAATACCGGTTATTGTACAGTAACTACAAGAATACTGCCCATTTATGAACAAATCAATTGGTGCTACATGGAAAATGAGTTTGTACAGTGCTCTAAACCGGTGGAAGAGTGTTCTACTAATCCAGTCTGAGTTTGAACACACACTTCTCCGACACTCCAGCACTCCTACGACCGGTAAATACCGGTTATTGTACAGTAACTACAAGAATACTGCCCATTTATGAACAAATCAATTGGTGCTACATGGAAAATGAGTTTGTACAGTGCTCTAACCGGTGGAAGAGTGTTCTACTAATCCAGTCTGAGTTTGAACACACACTTCTCCGACACTCCAGCACTCCTACGACCGGTAAATACCGGTTATTGTACAGTAACTACAAGAATACTGCCCATTTATGAACAAATCAATTGGTGCTACATGGAAAATGAGTTTGTACAGTGCTCTAACCGGCGGTGGAAGAGTGTTCTACTAATCCAGTCTGAGTTTGAACACACACTTCTCCGACACTCCAGCACTCCTACGACCGGTAAATACCGGTTATTGTACAGTAACTACAAGAATACTGCCCATTTTATGAACAAATCAATTGGTGCTACATGGAAAATGAGTTTGTACAGTGCTCTAACCGGTGGAAGAGTGTTCTACTAATCCAGTCTGAGTTTGAACACACACTTCTCCGACACTCCAGCACTCCTACGACCGGTAAATACCGGTTATTGTACAGTAACTACAAGAATACTGCCCATTTATGAACAAATCAATTGGTGCTACATGGAAAATGAGTTTGTACAGTGCTCTAACACCGGTGGAAGAGTGTTCTACTAATCCAGTCTGAGTTTGAACACACACTTCTCCGACACTCCAGCACTCCTACGACCGGTAAATACCGGTTATTGTACAGTAACTACAAGAATACTGCCCATTTATGAACAAATCAATTGGTGCTACATGGAAAATGAGTTTGTACAGTGCTCTAACCGGTGGAAGAGTGTTCTACTAATCCAGTCTGAGTTTGAACACACACTTCTCCGACACTCCAGCACTCCTACGACCGGTAAATACCGGTTATTGTACAGTAACTACAAGAATACTGCCCATTTATGAACAAATCAATTGGTGCTACATGGAAAATGAGTTTGTACAGTGCTCTAAACCGGTGGAAGAGTGTTCTACTAATCCAGTCTGAGTTTGAACACACACTTCTCCGACACTCCAGCACTCCTACGACCGGTAAATACGGTTATTGTACAGTAACTACAAGAATACTGCCCATTTATGAACAAATCAATTGGTGCTACATGGAAAATGAGTTTGTACAGTGCTCTAACCGGTGGAAGAGTGTTCTACTAATCCAGTCTGAGTTTGAACACACACTTCTCCGACACTCCAGCACTCCTACGACCGGTAAATACCGGTTATTGTACAGTAACTACAAGAATACTGCCCATTTATGAACAAATCAATTGGTGCTACATGGGAAAAATGAGTTTGTACAGTGCTCTAAACCGGTGGAAGAGTGTTCTACTAATCCAGTCTGAGTTTGAACACACACTTCTCCGACACTCCAGCACTCCTACGACCGGTAAATACGGTTATTGTACAGTAACTACAAGAATACTGCCCATTTATGAACAAATCAATTGGTGCTACATGGAAAATGAGTTTGTACAGTGCTCTAACCGGTGGAAGAGTGTTCTACTAATCCAGTCTGAGTTTGAACACACACTTCTCCGACACTCCAGCACTCCTACGACCGGTAAATACCGGTTATTGTACAGTAACTACAAGAATACTGCCCATTTATGAACAAATCAATTGGTGCTACATGGAAAATGAGTTTGTACAGTGCTCTAACCGGTGGAAGAGTGTTCTACTAATCCAGTCTGAGTTTGAACACACACTTCTCCGACACTCCAGCACTCCTACGACCGGTAAATACCGGTTATTGTACAGTAACTACAAGAATACTGCCCATGTATGAACAAATCAATTGGTGCTACATGGAAAATGAGTTTGTACAGTGCTCTCACCGGTGGAAGAGTGTTCTACTAATCCAGTCTGAGTTTGAACACACACTTCTCCGACACTCCAGCACTCCTACGACCGGTAAATACCGGTTATTGTACAGTAACTACAAGAATACTGCCCATTTATGAACAAATCAATTGGTGCTACATGGAAAATGAGTTTGTACAGTGCTCTACCCGGTGGAAGAGTGTTCTACTAATCCAGTCTGAGTTTGAACACACACTTCTCCGACACTCCAGCACTCCTACGACCGGTAAATACCGGTTATTGTACAGTAACTACAAGAATACTGCCCATTTATGAACAAATCAATTGGTGCTACATGGAAAATGAGTTTGTACAGTGCTCTAACCGGTGGAAGAGTGTTCTACTAATCCAGTCTGAGTTTGAACACACACTTCTCCGACACTCCAGCACTCCTACGACCGGTAAATACCGGTTATTGTACAGTAACTACAAGAATACTGCCCATTTATGAACAAATCAATTGGTGCTACATGGAAAATGAGTTTGTACAGTGCTCTAACCGGTGGAAGAGTGTTCTACTAATCCAGTCTGAGTTTGAACACACACTTCTCCGACACTCCAGCACTCCTACGACCGGTAAATACCGGTTATTGTACAGTAACTACAAGAATACTGCCCATTTATGAACAAATCAATTGGTGCTACATGGAAAATGAGTTTGTACAGTGCTCTAACCGGTGGAAGAGTGTTCTACTAATCCAGTCTGAGTTTGAACACACACTTCTCCGACACTCCAGCACTCCTACGACCGGTAAATACCGGTTATTGTACAGTAACTACAAGAATACTGCCCATTTATGAACAAATCAATTGGTGCTACATGGAAAATGAGTTTGTACAGTGCTCTAAACCGGTGGAAGAGTGTTCTACTAATCCAGTCTGAGTTTGAACACACACTTCTCCGACACTCCAGCACTCCTACGACCGGTAAATACCGGTTATTGTACAGTAACTACAAGAATACTGCCCATTTATGAACAAATCAATTGGTGCTACATGGAAAATGAGTTTGTACAGTGCTCTAACCGGTGGAAGAGTGTTCTACTAATCCAGTCTGAGTTTGAACACACACTTCTCCGACACTCCAGCACTCCTACGACCGGTAAATACCGGTTATTGTACAGTAACTACAAGAATACTGCCCATTTATGAACAAATCAATTGGTGCTACATGGAAAATGAGTTTGTACAGTGCTCTAACCGGTGGAAGAGTGTTCTACTAATCCAGTCTGAGTTTGAACACACACTTCTCCGACACTCCAGCACTCCTACGACCGGTAAATACCGGTTATTGTACAGTAACTACAAGAATACTGCCCATTTATGAACAAATCAATTGGTGCTACATGGAAAATGAGTTTGTACAGTGCTCTAACCGGTGGAAGAGTGTTCTACTAATCCAGTCTGAGTTTGAACACACACTTCTCCGACACTCCAGCACTCCTACGACCGGTAAATACCGGTTATTGTACAGTAACTACAAGAATACTGCCCATTTATGAACAAATCAATTGGTGCTACATGGAAAATGAGTTTGTACAGTGCTCTAAACCGGTGGAAGAGTGTTCTACTAATCCAGTCTGAGTTTGAACACACACTTCTCCGACACTCCAGCACTCCTACGACCGGTAAATACCGGTTATTGTACAGTAACTACAAGAATACTGCCCATTTATGAACAAATCAATTGGTGCTACATGGAAAATGAGTTTGTACAGTGCTCTAACCGGTGGAAGAGTGTTCTACTAATCCAGTCTGAGTTTGAACACACACTTCTCCGACACTCCAGCACTCCTACGACCGGTAAATACCGGTTATTGTACAGTAACTACAAGAATACTGCCCATTTATGAACAAATCAATTGGTGCTACATGGAAAATGAGTTTGTACAGTGCTCTAACCGGTGGAAGAGTGTTCTACTAATCCAGTCTGAGTTTGAACACACACTTCTCCGACACTCCAGCACTCCTACGACCGGTAAATACCGGTTATTGTACAGTAACTACAAGAATACTGCCATTTATGAACAAATCAATTGGTGCTACATGGAAAATGAGTTTGTACAGTGCTCTAACCGGTGGAAGAGTGTTCTACTAATCCAGTCTGAGTTTGAACACACACTTCTCCGACACTCCAGCACTCCTACGACCGGTAAATACCGGTTATTGTACAGTAACTACAAGAATACTGCCCATTTATGAACAAATCAATTGGTGCTACATGGAAAATGAGTTTGTACAGTGCTCTAACCGGTGGAAGAGTGTTCTACTAATCCAGTCTGAGTTTGAACACACACTTCTCCGACACTCCAGCACTCCTACGACCGGTAAATACCGGTTATTGTACAGTAACTACAAGAATACTGCCCATTTATGAACAAATCAATTGGTGCTACATGGAAAATGAGTTTGTACAGTGCTCTAACCGGTGGAAGAGTGTTCTACTAATCCAGTCTGAGTTTGAACACACACTTCTCCGACACTCCAGCACTCCTACGACCGGTAAATACCGGTTATTGTACAGTAACTACAAGAATACTGCCCATTTATGAACAAATCAATTGGTGCTACATGGAAAATGAGTTTGTACAGTGCTCTAACCGGTGGAAGAGTGTTCTACTAATCCAGTCTGAGTTTGAACACACACTTCTCCGACACTCCAGCACTCCTACGACCGGTAAATACCGGTTATTGTACAGTAACTACAAGAATACTGCCCATTTATGAACAAATTAATTGGTGCTACATGGAAAATGAGTTTGTACAGTGCTCTAACCGGTGGAAGAGTGTTCTACTAATCCAGTCTGAGTTTGAACACACACTTCTCCGACACTCCAGCACTCCTACGACCGGTAAATACCGGTTATTGTACAGTAACTACAAGAATACTGCCCATTTATGAACAAATGAATTGGTGCTACATGGAAAATGAGTTTGTACAGTGCTCTAACCGGTGGAAGAGTGTTCTACTAAATTAGTCTGAGTTTGAACACACACTTCTCCGACACTCCAGCACTCCTACGACCGGTAAATACCGGTTATTGTATAGTAACTACAAGAATACTGCCCATTTATGAACAAATCAATTGGTGCTACATGGAAAATGAGTTTGTACAGTGCTCTAACCGGTGGAAGAGTGTTCTACTAATCCAGTCTGAGTTTGAACACACACTTCTCCGACACTCCAGCACTCCTACGACCGGTAAATACCGGTTATTGTACAGTAACTACAAGAATACTGCCCATTTATGAACAAATCAATTGGTGCTACATGGAAAATGAGTTTGTACAGTGCTCTAACCGGTGGAAGAGTGTTCTACTAATCCAGTCTGAGTTTGAACACACACTTCTCCGACACTCCAGCACTCCTACGACCGGTAAATACCGGTTATTGTACAGTAACTACAAGAATACTGCCCATTTATGAACAAATCAATTGGTGCTACATGGAAAATGAGTTTGTACAGTGCTCTAACCGGTGGAAGAGTGTTCTACTAATCAAGTCTGAGTCTGAACACACACTTCTCCGACACTCCAGCACTCCTACGACCGGTAAATACCGGTTATTGTATAGTAACTACAAGAATACTGCCCATTTATGAACAAATCAATTGGTGCTACATGGAAAATGAGCTTGTACGGTGCTCTAACACCGGTGAAAGAGTGTTCTACTAATCCAGTCTGAGTTTGAACACACACTTCTCCGACACTCCAGCACTCCTACGACCGGTAAATACCGGTTATTGTACAGTAACTACAAGAATACTGCCCATTTATGAACAAATCAATTGGTGCTACAGGGAAAATGAGTTTGTACAGTGCTCTAACCGGTGGAAGAGTGTTCTACTAATCCAGTCTGAGTTTGAACACACACTTCTCCGACACTCCACCACTCCTACGACCGGTAAATACCGGTTATTGTACAGTATCTACAAGAATACTGCCCATTTATGAACAAATCAATTGGTGCTACATGGAAAATGAGTTTGTACAGTGCTCTAACCGGTGGAAGAGTGTTCTACTACTCCAGTCTGAGTTTGAACACACACTTCTCCGACACTCCAGCACTCCTACGACCGGTAAATACCGGTTATTGTACAGTAACTACAAGAATACTGCCCATTTATGAACAAATCAATTGGTGCTACATGGAAAATGAGTTTGTACAGTGCTCTAACCGGTGGAAGAGTGTTCTACTAATCCAGTCTGAGTTTGAACACACACTTCTCCGACACTCCAGCACTCCTACGACCGGTAAATACCGGTTATTGTACAGTAACTACAAGAATACTGCCCATTTATGAACAAATCAATTGGTGCTACATGGAAAATGAGTTTGTACAGTGCTCTAACCGGTGGAAGAGTGTTCTACTAATCCAGTCTGAGTTTGAACACACACTTCTCCGACACTCCAGCACTCCTACGACCGGTAAATACCGGTTATTGTACAGTAACTACAAGAATACTGCCCATTTATGAACAAATATTGGTGCTACATGGAAAATGAGTTTGTACAGTGCTCTAACGGTGGAAGAGTGTTCTACTAATCCAGTCTGAGTTTGAACACACACTTCTCCGACACTCCAGCACTCCTACGACCGGTAAATACCGGTTATTGTACAGTAACTACAAGAATACTGCCCATTTATGAACAAATCAATTGGTGCTACATGGAAAATGAGTTTGTACAGTGCTCTAACACCGGTGGAAGAGTGTTCTACTAATCCAGTCTGAGTTTGAACACACACTTCTCCGACACTCCAGCACTCCTACGACCGGTAAATACCGGTTATTGTACAGTAACTACAAGAATACTGCCCATTTATGAACAAATCAATTGGTGCTACATGGAAAATGAGTTTGTACAGTGCTCTAACCGTACCGGTGGAAGAGTGTTCTACTAATCCAGTCTGAGTTTGAACACACACTTCTCCGACACTCCAGCACTCCTACGACCGGTAAATACCGGTTATTGTACAGTAACTACAAGAATACTGCCCATTTATGAACAAATCAATTGGTGCTACATGGAAAATGAGTTTGTACAGTGCTCTAACCGTACCGGTGGAAGAGTGTTCTACTAATCCAGTCTGAGTTTGAACACACACTTCTCCGACACTCCAGCACTCCTACGACCGGTAAATACCGGTTATTGTACAGTAACTACAAGAATACTGCCCATTTATGAACAAATCAATTGGTGCTACATGGAAAATGAGTTTGTACAGTGCTCTAAACGGTGGAAGAGTGTTCTACTAATTCAGTCTGAGTTTGAACACACACTTCTCCGACACTCCAGCACTCCTACGACCGGTAAATACCGGTTATTGTACAGTAACTACAAGAATACTGCCCATTTATGAACAAATCAATTGGTGCTACATGGAAAATGAGTTTGTACAGTGCTCTAAACCGGTGGAAGAGTGTTCTACTAATCCAGTCTGAGTTTGAACACACACTTCTCCGACACTCCAGCACTCCTACGACCGGTAAATACCGGTTATTGTACAGTAACTACAAGAATACTGCCCATTTATGAACAAATCAATTGGTGCTACATGGAAAATGAGTTTGTACAGTGCTCTAACCGGTGGAAGAGTGTTCTACTAATCCAGTCTGAGTTTGAACACACACTTCTCCGACACTCCAGCACTCCTACGACCGGTAAATACCGGTTATTGTACAGTAACTACAAGAATACTGCCCATTTATGAACAAATCACTTGGTGCTACATGGAATATGTGTTTGTACAGTGCTCTAACCGGTGGAAGAGTGTTCTACTAATCCAGTCTGAGTTTGAACACACACTTCTCCGACACTCCAGCACTCCTACGACCGGTAAATACCGGTTATTGTACAGTAACTACAAGAATACTGCCCATTTATGAACAAATCAATTGGTGCTACATGGAAAATGAGTTTGTACAGTGCTCTAACCGGTGGAAGAGTGTTCTACTAATCCAGTCTGAGTTTGAACACACACTTCTCCGACACTCCAGCACTCCTACGACCGGTAAATACCGGTTATTGTACAGTAACTACAAGAATACTGCCCATTTATGAACAAATCAATTTGTGCTACATGGTAAATGAGTTTGTACAGTGCTCTAACCGGTGGAAGAGTGTTCTACTAATCCAGTCTGAGTTTGAACACACACTTCTCCGACACTCCAGCACTCCTACGACCGGTAAATACCGGTTATTGTACAGTAACTACAAGAATACTGCCCATTTATGAACAAATCAATTGGTGCTACATGGAAAATGAGTTTGTACAGTGCTCTAACCGGTGGAAGAGTGTTCTACTAATCCAGTCTGAGTTTGAACACACACTTCTCCGACACTCCAGCACTCCTACGACCGGTAAATACCGGTTATTGTACAGTAACTACAAGAATACTGCCCATTTATGAACAAATCAATTGGTGCTACATGGAAAATGAGTTTGTACAGTGCTACCGGTGGAAGAGTGTTCTACTAATCCAGTCTGAGTTTGAACACACACTTCTCCGACACTCCAGCACTCCTACGACCGGTAAATACCGGTTATTGTACAGTAACTACAAGAATACTGCCCATTTATGAACAAATCAATTGGTGCTACATGGAAAATGAGTTTGTACAGTGCTCTAACCGGCGGTGGAAGAGTGTTTCTACTAATCCAGTCTGAGTTTGAACACACACTTCTCCGACACTCCAGCACTCCTACGACCGGTAAATACGGTTATTGTACAGTAACTACAAGAATACTGCCCATTTATGAACAAATCAATTGGTGCTACATGGAAAATGAGTTTGTACAGTGCTCTAACCGGTGGAAGAGTGTTCTACTAATCCAGTCTGAGTTCGAACACACACTTCTCCGACACTCCAGCACTCCTACGACGGTAAATACCGGTTATTGTACAGTAACTACAAGAATACTGCCCATTTATGAACAAATCAATTGGTGCTACATGGAAAATGAGTTTGTACAGTGCTCTAAACCGGTGGAAGAGTGTTCTACTAATCCAGTCTGAGTTTGAACACACACTTCTCCGACACTCCAGCACTCCTACGACCGGTAAATACGGTTATTGTACAGTAACTACAAGAATACTGCCCATTTATGAACAAATCAATTGGTGCTACATGGAAAATGAGTTTGTACAGTGCTCTAACCGGTGGAAGAGTGTTCTACTAATCCAGTCTGAGTTTGAAACACACACTTCTCCGACACTCCAGCACTCCTACGACCGGTAAATACCGGTTATTGTACAGTAACTACAAGAATACTGCCCATTTATGAACAAATCAATTGGTGCTACATGGAAAATGAGTTTGTACAGTGCTCTAACCGGTGGAAGAGTGTTCTACTAATCCAGTCTGAGTTTGAACACACACTTCTCCGACACTCCAGCACTCCTACGACCGGTAAATACCGGTTATTGTACAGTAACTACAAGAATACTGCCCATTTATGAACAAATCAATTGGTGCTACATGGAAAATGAGTTTGTACAGTGCTCTAAACCGGTGGAAGAGTGTTCTACTAATCCAGTCTGAGTTTGAACACACACTTCTCCGACACTCCAGCACTCCTACGACCGGTAAATACCGGTTATTGTACAGTAACTACAAGAATACTGCCCATTTATGAACAAATCAATTGGTGCTACATGGAAAATGAGTTTGTACAGTGCTCTAACCGGTGGAAGAGTGTTCTACTAATCCAGTCTGAGTTTGAACACACACTTCTCCGACACTCCAGCACTCCTACGACCGGTAAATACCGGTTATTGTACAGTAACTACAAGAATACTGCCCATTTATGAACAAATCAATTGGTGCTACATGGAAAATGAGTTTGTACAGTGCTCTAACGGTGGAAGAGTGTTCTACTAATCCAGTCTGAGTTTGAACACACACTTCTCCGACACTCCAGCACTCCTACGACCGGTAAATACCGGTTATTGTACAGTAACTACAAGAATACTGCCCATTTATGAACAAATCAATTGGTGCTACATGGAAAATGAGTTTGTACAGTGCTCTAACCGGTGGAAGAGTGTTCTACTAATCCAGTCTGAGTTTGAACACACACTTCTCCGACACTCCAGCACTCCTACGACCGGTAAATACCGGTTATTGTACAGTAACTACAAGAATACTGCCCATTTATGAACAAATCAATTGGTGCTACATGGAAAATGAGTTTGTACAGTGCTCTAACCGGTGGAAGAGTGTTCTACTAATCCAGTCTGAGTTTGAACACACACTTCTCCGACACTCCAGCACTCCTACGACCGGTAAATACCGGTTATTGTACAGTAACTACAAGAATACTGCCCATTTATGAACAAATCAATTGGTGCTACATGGAAAATGAGTTTGTACAGTGCTCTAACCGGTGGAAGAGTGTTCTACTAATCCAGTCTGAGTTTGAACACACACTTCTCCGACACTCCAGCACTCCTACGACCGGTAAATACCGGTTATTGTACAGTAACTACAAGAATACTGCCCATTTATGAACAAATCAATTGGTGCTACATGGAAAATGAGTTTGTACAGTGCTCTAACCGGCGGTGAAGAGTGTTCTACTAATCCAGTCTGAGTTTGAACACACACTTCTCCGACACTCCAGCACTCCTACGACCGGTAAATACCGGTTATTGTACAGTAACTACAAGAATACTGCCCATTTATGAACAAATCAATTGGTGCTACATGGAAAATGAGTTTGTACAGTGCTCTAACCGGTGGAAGAGTGTTCTACTAATCCAGTCTGAGTTTGAACACACACTTCTCCGACACTCCAGCACTCCTACGACCGGTAAATACCGGTTATTGTACAGTAACTACAAGAATACTGCCCATTTATGAACAAATCAATTGGTGCTACATGGAAAATGAGTTTGTACAGTGCTCTAACCGGTGGAAGAGTGTTCTACTAATCCAGTCTGAGTTTGAACACACACTTCTCCGACACTCCAGCACTCCTACGACCGGTAAATACCGGTTATTGTACAGTAACTACAAGAATACTGCCCATTTATGAACAAATCAATTGGTGCTACATGGAAAATGAGTTTGTACAATGCTCTACCCGGTGGAAGAGTGTTCTACTAATCCAGTCTGAGTTTGAACACACACTTCTCCGACACTCCAGCACTCCTACGACCGGTAAATACCGGTTATTGTACAGTAACTACAAGAATACTGCCCATTTATGAACAAATCAATTGGTGCTACATGGAAAATGAGTTTGTACAGTGCTCTAACCGGTGGAAGAGTGTTCTACTAATCCAGTCTGAGTTTGAACACACACTTCTCCGACACTCCAGCACTCCTACGACCGGTAAATACCGGTTATTGTACAGTAACTACAAGAATACTGCCCATTTATGAACAAATCAATTGGTGCTACATGGAAAATGAGTTTGTACAGTGCTCTAACCGGTGGAAGAGTGTTCTACTAATCCAGTCTGAGTTTGAACACACACTTCTCCGACACTCCAGCACTCCTACGACCGGTAAATACCGGTTATTGTACAGTAACTACAAGAATACTGCCCATTTATGAACAAATCAATTGGTGCTACATGGAAAATGAGTTTGTACAGTGCTCTAACCGGTGGAAGAGTGTTCTACTAATCCAGTCTGAGTTTGAACACACACTTCTCCGACACTCCAGCACTCCTACGACCGGTAAATACCGGTTATTGTACAGTAACTACAAGAATACTGCCCATTTATGAACAAATCAATTGGTGCTACATGGAAAATGAGTTTGTACAGTGCTCTAACCGGTGGAAGAGTGTTCTACTAATCCAGTCTGAGTTTGAACACACACTTCTCCGACACTCCAGCACTCCTACGACCGGTAAATACCGGTTATTGTACAGTAACTACAAGAATACTGCCCATTTATGAACAAATCAATTGGTGCTACATGGAAAATGAGTTTGTACAGTGCTCTAACCGGTGGAAGAGTGTTCTACTAATCCAGTCTGAGTTTGAACACACACTTCTCCGACACTCCAGCACTCCTACGACCGGTAAATACCGGTTATTGTACAGTAACTACAAGAATACTGCCCATTTATGAACAAATCAATTGGTGCTACATGGAAAATGAGTTTGTACAGTGCTCTAACCGGTGGAAGAGTGTTCTACTAATCCAGTCTGAGTTTGAACACACACTTCTCCGACACTCCAGCACTCCTACGACCGGTAAATACCGGTTATTGTACAGTAACTACAAGAATACTGCCCATTTATGAACAAATCAATTGGTGCTACATGGAAAATGAGTTTGTACAGTGCTCTAACCGGTGGAAGAGTGTTCTACTAATCCAGTCTGAGTTTGAACACACACTTCTCCGACACTCCAGCACTCCTACGACCGGTAAATACCGGTTATTGTACAGTAACTACAAGAATACTGCCCATTTATGAACAAATCAATTGGTGCTACATGGAAAATGAGTTTGTACAGTGCTCTAACCGGTGGAAGAGTGTTCTACTAATCCAGTCTGAGTTTGAACACACACTTCTCCGACACTCCAGCACTCCTACGACCGGTAAATACCGGTTATTGTACAGTAACTACAAGAATACTGCCCATTTATGAACAAATCAATTGGTGCTACATGGAAAATGAGTTTGTACAGTGCTCTAACCGGTGGAAGAGTGTTCTACTAATCCAGTCTGAGTTTGAACACACACTTCTCCGACACTCCAGCACTCCTACGACCGGTAAATACCGGTTATTGTACAGTAACTACAAGAATACTGCCCATTTATGAACAAATCAATTGGTGCTACATGGAAAATGAGTTTGTACAGTGCTCTAACCGGTGGAAGAGTGTTCTACTAATCCAGTCTGAGTTTGAACACACACTTCTCCGACACTCCAGCACTCCTACGACCGGTAAATACCGGTTATTGTACAGTAACTACAAGAATACTGCCCATTTATGAACAAATCAATTGGTGCTACATGGAAAATGAGTTTGTACAGTGCTCTAACCGGTGGAAGAGTGTTCTACTAATCCAGTCTGAGTTTGAACACACACTTCTCCGACACTCCAGCACTCCTACGACCGGTAAATACCGGTTATTGTACAGTAACTACAAGAATACTGCCCATTTATGAACAAATCAATTGGTGCTACATGGAAAATGAGTTTGTACAGTGCTCTAACCGGTGGAAGAGTGTTCTACTAATCCAGTCTGAGTTTGAACACACACTTCTCCGACACTCCAGCACTCCTACGACCGGTAAATACCGGTTATTGTACAGTAACTACAAGAATACTGCCCATTTATGAACAAATCAATTGGTGCTACATGGAAAATGAGTTTGTACAGTGCTCTAACCGGTGGAAGAGTGTTCTACTAATCCAGTCTGAGTTTGAACACACACTTCTCCGACACTCCAGCACTCCTACGACCGGTAAATACCGGTTATTGTACAGTAACTACAAGAATACTGCCCATTTATGAACAAATCAATTGGTGCTACATGGAAAATGAGTTTGTACAGTGCTCTAACCGGTGGAAGAGTGTTCTACTAATCCAGTCTGAGTTTGAACACACACTTCTCCGACACTCCAGCACTCCTACGACCGGTAAATACCGGTTATTGTACAGTAACTACAAGAATACTGCCCATTTATGAACAAATCAATTGGTGCTACATGGAAAATGAGTTTGTACAGTGCTCTAACCGGTGGAAGAGTGTTCTACTAATCCAGTCTGAGTTTGAACACACACTTCTCCGACACTCCAGCACTCCTACGACCGGTAAATACCGGTTATTGTACAGTAACTACAAGAATACTGCCCATTTATGAACAAATCAATTGGTGCTACATGGAAAATGAGTTTGTACAGTGCTCTAACCGGTGGAAGAGTGTTCTACTAATCCAGTCTGAGTTTGAACACACACTTCTCCGACACTCCAGCACTCCTACGACCGGTAAATGCCGGTTATTGTACAGTAACTACAAGAATACTGCCCATTTATGAACAAATCAATTGGTGCTACATGGAAAATGAGTTTGTACAGTGCTCTAACCGATGGAAGAGTGCTCTACTAATCGAGTCTGAGTTTGAACACACACTTCTCGGACACTCCAGCACTCCTACGACCGGTAAATGCCGGCTATTTTACACTAACGAGAAGAAAGCTTCCCATTTATGAACAAATCAATTGGTGCTACATGGAAAATAAGTTTGTACAGTGCTCTAACCGATGGAAGAGTGTGCTACTAATCGAGTCTGAGTTTGAACACACACTTCTCCGACACTCCAGCACTCCTACGACCGGTAAATACCGGTTATTGTACAGTAACTACAAGAATACTGCCCATTTATGAACAAATCAATTGGTGCTACATGGAAAATGAGTTTGTACAGTGCTCTAACCGGTGGAAGAGTGTTCTACTAATCCAGTCTGAGTTTGAACACACACTTCGCCGACACTCCAGCACTCCTACGACCGGTAAATACCGGTTATTGTACAGTAACTACAAGAATACTGCCCATTTATGAACAAATCAATTGGTGCTACATGGAAAATGAGTTTGTACAGTGCTCTAACCGGAACGGTGGAAGAGTGTTCTACTAATCCAGTCTGAGTTTGAACACACACTTCTCCGACACTCCAGCACTCCTACGACCGGTAAATACCGGTTATTGTACAGTAACTACAAGAATACTGCCCATTTATGAACAAATCAATTGGTGCTACATGGAAAATGAGTTTGTACAGTGCTCTAACCGGTGGAAGAGTGTTCTACTAATCCAGTCTGAGTTTGAACACACACTTCTCCGACACTCCAGCACTCCTACGACCGGTAAATACCGGTTATTGTACAGTAACTACAAGATACTGCCCATTTATGAACAAATCAATTGGTGCTACATGGAAAATGAGTTTGTACAGTGCTCTAACCGGTGGAAGAGTGTTCTACTAATCCAGTCTGAGTTTGAACACACACTTCTCCGACACTCCAGCACTCCTACGACAGGTTAATACCGGTTATTGTACAGTAACTACAAGAATACTGCCCATTTATGAACAAATCAATTGGTGCTACATGGAAAATGAGTTTGTACAGTGCTCTAACCGGTGGAAGAGTGTTCTACTAATCCAGTCTGAGTTTTGAACACACACCAATGTGCGTTCGACACTCAGCACTACTACGACGGTAATTACCGGTTATTGTACAGTAACTACAAGAATAATGCCCATATTTATGAAACAAAATCAAATTGGTGTACATGGAAAATGAGTTGTTAGTGCTTCTAACGGTGTGGAAGATGTTCTACTAATCCAGTCTGAGTTTGAACACACACTTCTCCGACACTCCAGCACTCCTACGACCGGTAAATACCGGTTATTGTACAGTAACTACAAGAATACTGCCCATTTATGAACAAATCAATTGGTGCTACATGGAAAATGAGTTTGTACAGTGCTCTAACCGGTGGAAGAGTGTTCTACTAATCCAGTCTGAGTTTGAACACACACTTCTCCGACACTCCAGCACTCCTACGACCGGTAAATACCGGTTATTGTACAGTAACTACAAGAATACTGCCCATTTATGAACAAATCAATTGGTGCTACATGGAAAATGAGTTTGTACAGTGCTCTAACCGGTGGAAGAGTGTTCTACTAATCCAGTCTGAGTTTGAACACACACTTCTCCGACACTCCAGCACTCCTACGACCGGTAAATACCGGTTATTGTACAGTAACTACAAGAATACTGCCCATTTATGAACAAATCAATTGGTGCTACATGGAAAATGAGTTTGTACAGTGCTCTAACCGGTGGAAGAGTGTTCTACTAATCCAGTCTGAGTTTGAACACACACTTCTCCGACACTCCAGCACTCCTACGACCGGTAAATACCGGTTATTGTACAGTAACTACAAGAATACTGCCCATTTATGAACAAATCAATTGGTGCTACATGGAAAATGAGTTTGTACAGTGCTCTAACCGGTGGAAGAGTGTTCTACTAATCCAGTCTGAGTTTGAACACACACTTCTCCGACACTCCAGCACTCCTACGACCGGTAAATACCGGTTATTGTACAGTAACTACAAGAATACTGCCCATTTATGAACAAATCAATTGGTGCTACATGGAAAATGAGTTTGTACAGTGCTCTAACCGGTGGAAGAGTGTTCTACTAATCCAGTCTGAGTTTGAACACACACTTCTCCGACACTCCAGCACTCCTACGACCGGTAAATACCGGTTATTGTACAGTAACTACAAGAATACTGCCCATTTATGAACAAATCAATTGGTGCTACATGGAAAATGAGTTTGTACAGTGCTCTAACCGGTGGAAGAGTGTTCTACTAATCCAGTCTGAGTTTGAACACACACTTCTCCGACACTCCAGCACTCCTACGACCGGTAAATACCGGTTATTGTACAGTAACTACAAGAATACTGCCCATTTATGAACAAATCAATTGGTGCTACATGGAAAATGAGTTTGTACAGTGCTCTAACCGGTGGAAGAGTGTTCTACTAATCCAGTCTGAGTTTGAACACACACTTCTCCGACACTCCAGCACTCCTACGACCGGTAAATACCGGTTATTGTACAGTAACTACAAGAATACTGCCCATTTATGAACAAATCAATTGGTGCTACATGGAAAATGAGTTTGTACAGTGCTCTAACCGGTGGAAGAGTGTTCTACTAATCCAGTCTGAGTTTGAACACACACTTCTCCGACACTCCAGCACTCCTACGACCGGTAAATACCGGTTATTGTACAGTAACTACAAGAATACTGCCCATTTATGAACAAATCAATTGGTGCTACATGGAAAATGAGTTTGTACAGTGCTCTAACCGGTGGAAGAGTGTTCTACTAATCCAGTCTGAGTTTGAACACACACTTCTCCGACACTCCAGCACTCCTACGACCGGTAAATACCGGTTATTGTACAGTAACTACAAGAATACTGCCCATTTATGAACAAATCAATTGGTGCTACATGGAAAATGAGTTTGTACAGTGCTCTAACCGGTGGAAGAGTGTTCTACTAATCCAGTCTGAGTTTGAACACACACTTCTCCGACACTCCAGCACTCCTACGACCGGTAAATACCGGTTATTGTACAGTAACTACAAGAATACTGCCCATTTATGAACAAATCAATTGGTGCTACATGGAAAATGAGTTTGTACAGTGCTCTAACCGGTGGAAGAGTGTTCTACTAATCCAGTCTGAGTTTGAACACACACTTCTCCGACACTCCAGCACTCCTACGACCGGTAAATACCGGTTATTGTACAGTAACTACAAGAATACTGCCCATTTATGAACAAATCAATTGGTGCTACATGGAAAATGAGTTTGTACAGTGCTCTAACGACGGTGGAAGAGTGTTCTACTAATCCAGTCTGAGTTTGAACACACACTTCTCCGACACTCCAGCACTCCTACGACCGGTAAATACCGGTTATTGTACAGTAACTACAAGAATACTGCCCATTTATGAACAAATCAATTGGTGCTACATGGAAAATGAGTTTGTACAGTGCTCTAACCGGTGGAAGAGTGTTCTACTAATCCAGTCTGAGTTTGAACACACACTTCTCCGACACTCCAGCACTCCTACGACCGGTAAATACCGGTTATTGTACAGTAACTACAAGAATACTGCCCATTTATGAACAAATCAATTGGTGCTACATGGAAAATGAGTTTGTACAGTGCTCTAACCGGTGGAAGAGTGTTCTACTAATCCAGTCTGAGTTTGAACACACACTTCTCCGACACTCCAGCACTCCTACGACCGGTAAATACCGGTTATTGTACAGTAACTACAAGAATACTGCCCATTTATGAACAAATCAATTGGTGCTACATGGAAAATGAGTTTGTACAGTGCTCTAACCGGTGGAAGAGTGTTCTACTAATCCAGTCTGAGTTTGAACACACACTTCTCCGACACTCCAGCACTCCTACGACCGGTAAATACCGGTTATTGTACAGTAACTACAAGAATACTGCCCATTTATGAACAAATCAATTGGTGCTACATGGAAAATGAGTTTGTACAGTGCTCTAACCGGTGGAAGAGTGTTCTACTAATCCAGTCTGAGTTTGAACACACACTTCTCCGACACTCCAGCACTCCTACGACCGGTAAATACCGGTTATTGTACAGTAACTACAAGAATACTGCCCATTTATGAACAAATCAATTGGTGCTACATGGAAAATGAGTTTGTACAGTGCTCTAACCGGTGGAAGAGTGTTCTACTAATCCAGTCTGAGTTTGAACACACACTTCTCCGACACTCCAGCACTCCTACGACCGGTAAATACCGGTTATTGTACAGTAACTACAAGAATACTGCCCATTTATGAACAAATCAATTGGTGCTACATGGAAAATGAGTTTGTACAGTGCTCTAACCGGTGGAAGAGTGTTCTACTAATCCAGTCTGAGTTTGAACACACACTTCTCCGACACTCCAGCACTCCTACGACCGGTAAATACCGGTTATTGTACAGTAACTACAAGAATACTGCCCATTTATGAACAAATCAATTGGTGCTACATGGAAAATGAGTTTGTACAGTGCTCTAACCGGTGGAAGAGTGTTCTACTAATCCAGTCTGAGTTTGAACACACACTTCTCCGACACTCCAGCACTCCTACGACCGGTAAATACCGGTTATTGTACAGTAACTACAAGAATACTGCCCATTTATGAACAAATCAATTGGTGCTACATGGAAAATGAGTTTGTACAGTGCTCTAACCGGTGGAAGAGTGTTCTACTAATCCAGTCTGAGTTTGAACACACACTTCTCCGACACTCCAGCACTCCTACGACCGGTAAATACCGGTTATTGTACAGTAACTACAAGAATACTGCCCATTTATGAACAAATCAATTGGTGCTACATGGAAAATGAGTTTGTACAGTGCTCTAACCGGTGGAAGAGTGTTCTACTAATCCAGTCTGAGTTTGAACACACACTTCTCCGACACTCCAGCACTCCTACGACCGGTAAATACCGGTTATTGTACAGTAACTACAAGAATACTGCCCATTTATGAACAAATCAATTGGTGCTACATGGAAAATGAGTTTGTACAGTGCTCTAACCGACGGTGGAAGAGTGTTCTACTAATCCAGTCTGAGTTTGAACACACACTTCTCCGACACTCCAGCACTCCTACGACCGGTAAATACCGGTTATTGTACAGTAACTACAAGAATACTGCCCATTTATGAACAAATCAATTGGTGCTACATGGAAAATGAGTTTGTACAGTGCTCTAACCGGTGGAAGAGTGTTCTACTAATCCAGTCTGAGTTTGAACACACACTTCTCCGACACTCCAGCACTCCTACGACCGGTAAATACCGGTTATTGTACAGTAACTACAAGAATACTGCCCATTTATGAACAAATCAATTGGTGCTACATGGAAAATGAGTTTGTACAGTGCTCTAACCGGACGGTGGAAGAGTGTTCTACTAATCCAGTCTGAGTTTGAACACACACTTCTCCGACACTCCAGCACTCCTACGACCGGTAAATACCGGTTATTGTACAGTAACTACAAGAATACTGCCCATTTATGAACAAATCAATTGGTGCTACATGGAAAATGAGTTTGTACAGTGCTCTAACCGGACGGTGGAAGAGTGTTCTACTAATCCAGTCTGAGTTTGAACACACACTTCTCCGACACTCCAGCACTCCTACGACCGGTAAATACCGGTTATTGTACAGTAACTACAAGAATACTGCCCATTTATGAACAAATCAATTGGTGCTACATGGAAAATGAGTTTGTACAGTGCTCTAACCGGACGGTGGAAGAGTGTTCTACTAATCCAGTCTGAGTTTGAACACACACTTCTCCGACACTCCAGCACTCCTACGACCGGTAAATACCGGTTATTGTACAGTAACTACAAGAATACTGCCCATTTATGAACAAATCAATTGGTGCTACATGGAAAATGAGTTTGTACAGTGCTCTAACCGGCGTGGAAGAGTGTTCTACTAATCCAGTCTGAGTTTGAACACACACTTCTCCGACACTCCAGCACTCCTACGACCGGTAAATACCGGTTATTGTACAGTAACTACAAGAATACTGCCCATTTATGAACAAATCAATTGGTGCTACATGGAAAATGAGTTTGTACAGTGCTCTAACCGCGGTGGAAGAGTGTTCTACTAATCCAGTCTGAGTTTGAACACACACTTCTCCGACACTCCAGCACTCCTACGACCGGTAAATACCGGTTATTGTACAGTAACTACAAGAATACTGCCCATTTATGAACAAATCAATTGGTGCTACATGGAAAATGAGTTTGTACAGTGCTCTAACGACGGTGGAAGAGTGTTCTACTAATCCAGTCTGAGTTTGAACACACACTTCTCCGACACTCCAGCACTCCTACGACCGGTAAATACCGGTTATTGTACAGTAACTACAAGAATACTGCCCATTTATGAACAAATCAATTGGTGCTACATGGAAAATGAGTTTGTACAGTGCTCTAACCGGTGGAAGAGTGTTCTACTAATCCAGTCTGAGTTTGAACACACACTTCTCCGACACTCCAGCACTCCTACGACCGGTAAATACCGGTTATTGTACAGTAACTACAAGAATACTGCCCATTTATGAACAAATCAATTGGTGCTACATGGAAAATGAGTTTGTACAGTGCTCTAACCGGTGGAAGAGTGTTCTACTAATCCAGTCTGAGTTTGAACACACACTTCTCCGACACTCCAGCACTCCTACGACCGGTAAATACCGGTTATTGTACAGTAACTACAAGAATACTGCCCATTTATGAACAAATCAATTGGTGCTACATGGAAAATGAGTTTGTACAGTGCTCTAACCGGCGGTGGAAGAGTGTTCTACTAATCCAGTCTGAGTTTGAACACACACTTCTCCGACACTCCAGCACTCCTACGACCGGTAAATACCGGTTATTGTACAGTAACTACAAGAATACTGCCCATTTATGAACAAATCAATTGGTGCTACATGGAAAATGAGTTTGTACAGTGCTCTAACCGGTGGAAGAGTGTTCTACTAATCCAGTCTGAGTTTGAACACACACTTCTCCGACACTCCAGCACTCCTACGACCGGTAAATACCGGTTATTGTACAGTAACTACAAGAATACTGCCCATTTATGAACAAATCAATTGGTGCTACATGGAAAATGAGTTTGTACAGTGCTCTAACCGGTGGAAGAGTGTTCTACTAATCCAGTCTGAGTTTGAACACACACTTCTCCGACACTCCAGCACTCCTACGACCGGTAAATACCGGTTATTGTACAGTAACTACAAGAATACTGCCCATTTATGAACAAATCAATTGGTGCTACATGGAAAATGAGTTTGTACAGTGCTCTAACCGGTGGAAGAGTGTTCTACTAATCCAGTCTGAGTTTGAACACACACTTCTCCGACACTCCAGCACTCCTACGACCGGTAAATACCGGTTATTGTACAGTAACTACAAGAATACTGCCCATTTATGAACAAATCAATTGGTGCTACATGGAAAATGAGTTTGTACAGTGCTCTAACCGGACGGTGGAAGAGTGTTCTACTAATCCAGTCTGAGTTTGAACACACACTTCTCCGACACTCCAGCACTCCTACGACCGGTAAATACCGGTTATTGTACAGTAACTACAAGAATACTGCCCATTTATGAACAAATCAATTGGTGCTACATGGAAAATGAGTTTGTACAGTGCTCTAACCGACGGTGGAAGAGTGTTCTACTAATCCAGTCTGAGTTTGAACACACACTTCTCCGACACTCCAGCACTCCTACGACCGGTAAATACCGGTTATTGTACAGTAACTACAAGAATACTGCCCATTTATGAACAAATCAATTGGTGCTACATGGAAAATGAGTTTGTACAGTGCTCTAACCGGTGGAAGAGTGTTCTACTAATCCAGTCTGAGTTTGAACACACACTTCTCCGACACTCCAGCACTCCTACGACCGGTAAATACCGGTTATTGTACAGTAACTACAAGAATACTGCCGATTTATGAACAAATCAATTGGTGCTACATGGAAAATGAGTTTGTACAGTGCTCTAACCGGGTGGAAGAGTGTTCTACTAATCGAGTCTGAGTTTGAACACACACTTCTCCGACACTCCAGCACTCCTACGACCGGTAAATACCGGTCATTGTACAGTAACTACAAGAATACTGCCCATTTATGAACAAATCAATTGGTGCTACATGGAAAATGAGTTTGTACAGTGCTCTAACCGGTGGAAGAGTGTTCTACTAATCCAGTCTGAGTTTGAACACACACTTCTCCGACACTCCAGCACTCCTACGACCGGTAAATACCGGTTATTGTACAGTAACTACAAGAATACTGCCCATTTATGAACAAATCAATTGGTGCTACATGGAAAATGAGTTTGTACAGTGCTCTAACGGACCGGTGGAAGAGTGTTCTACTAATCCAGTCTGAGTTTGAACACACACTTCTCCGACACTCCAGCACTCCTACGACCGGTAAATACCGGTTATTGTACAGTAACTACAAGAATACTGCCCATTTATGAACAAATCAATTGGTGCTACATGGAAAATGAGTTTGTACAGTGCTCTAACCGGTGGAAGAGTGTTCTACTAATCCAGTCTGAGTTTGAACACACACTTCTCCGACACTCCAGCACTCCTACGACCGGTAAATACCGGTTATTGTACAGTAACTACAAGAATACTGCCCATTTATGAACAAATCAATTGGTGCTACATGGAAAATGAGTTTGTACAGTGCTCTAACGGACGGTGGAAGAGTGTTCTACTAATCCAGTCTGAGTTTGAACACACACTTCTCCGACACTCCAGCACTCCTACGACCGGTAAATACCGGTTATTGTACAGTAACTACAAGAATACTGCCCATTTATGAACAAATCAATTGGTGCTACATGGAAAATGAGTTTGTACAGTGCTCTAACCGGTGGAAGAGTGTTCTACTAATCCAGTCTGAGTTTGAACACACACTTCTCCGACACTCCAGCACTCCTACGACCGGTAAATACCGGTTATTGTACAGTAACTACAAGAATACTGCCCATTTATGAACAAATCAATTGGTGCTACATGGAAAATGAGTTTGTACAGTGCTCTAACCGGTGGAAGAGTGTTCTACTAATCCAGTCTGAGTTTGAACACACACTTCTCCGACACTCCAGCACTCCTACGACCGGTAAATACCGGTTATTGTACAGTAACTACAAGAATACTGCCCATTTATGAACAAATCAATTGGTGCTACATGGAAAATGAGTTTGTACAGTGCTCTAACCGGTGGAAGAGTGTTCTACTAATCCAGTCTGAGTTTGAACACACACTTCTCCGACACTCCAGCACTCCTACGACCGGTAAATACCGGTTATTGTACAGTAACTACAAGAATACTGCCCATTTATGAACAAATCAATTGGTGCTACATGGAAAATGAGTTTGTACAGTGCTCTAACCGGTGGAAGAGTGTTCTACTAATCCAGTCTGAGTTTGAACACACACTTCTCCGACACTCCAGCACTCCTACGACCGGTAAATACCGGTTATTGTACAGTAACTACAAGAATACTGCCCATTTATGAACAAATCAATTGGTGCTACATGGAAAATGAGTTTGTACAGTGCTCTAACCGACGGTGGAAGAGTGTTCTACTAATCCAGTCTGAGTTTGAACACACACTTCTCCGACACTCCAGCACTCCTACGACCGGTAAATACCGGTTATTGTACAGTAACTACAAGAATACTGCCCATTTATGAACAAATCAATTGGTGCTACATGGAAAATGAGTTTGTACAGTGCTCTAACCGGTGGAAGAGTGTTCTACTAATCCAGTCTGAGTTTGAACACACACTTCTCCGACACTCCAGCACTCCTACGACCGGTAAATACCGGTTATTGTACAGTAACTACAAGAATACTGCCCATTTATGAACAAATCAATTGGTGCTACATGGAAAATGAGTTTGTACAGTGCTCTAACCGGTGGAAGAGTGTTCTACTAATCCAGTCTGAGTTTGAACACACACTTCTCCGACACTCCAGCACTCCTACGACCGGTAAATACCGGTTATTGTACAGTAACTACAAGAATACTGCCCATTTATGAACAAATCAATTGGTGCTACATGGAAAATGAGTTTGTACAGTGCTCTAACCGGTGGAAGAGTGTTCTACTAATCCAGTCTGAGTTTGAACACACACTTCTCCGACACTCCAGCACTCCTACGACCGGTAAATACCGGTTATTGTACAGTAACTACAAGAATACTGCCCATTTATGAACAAATCAATTGGTGCTACATGGAAAATGAGTTTGTACAGTGCTCTAACCGGTGGAAGAGTGTTCTACTAATCCAGTCTGAGTTTGAACACACACTTCTCCGACACTCCAGCACTCCTACGACCGGTAAATACCGGTTATTGTACAGTAACTACAAGAATACTGCCCATTTATGAACAAATCAATTGGTGCTACATGGAAAATGAGTTTGTACAGTGCTCTAACCGGTGGAAGAGTGTTCTACTAATCCAGTCTGAGTTTGAACACACACTTCTCCGACACTCCAGCACTCCTACGACCGGTAAATACCGGTTATTGTACAGTAACTACAAGAATACTGCCCATTTATGAACAAATCAATTGGTGCTACATGGAAAATGAGTTTGTACAGTGCTCTAACCGGTGGAAGAGTGTTCTACTAATCCAGTCTGAGTTTGAACACACACTTCTCCGACACTCCAGCACTCCTACGACCGGTAAATACCGGTTATTGTACAGTAACTACAAGAATACTGCCCATTTATGAACAAATCAATTGGTGCTACATGGAAAATGAGTTTGTACAGTGCTCTAACCGGTGGAAGAGTGTTCTACTAATCCAGTCTGAGTTTGAACACACACTTCTCCGACACTCCAGCACTCCTACGACCGGTAAATACCGGTTATTGTACAGTAACTACAAGAATACTGCCCATTTATGAACAAATCAATTGGTGCTACATGGAAAATGAGTTTGTACAGTGCTCTAACCGGTGGAAGAGTGTTCTACTAATCCAGTCTGAGTTTGAACACACACTTCTCCGACACTCCAGCACTCCTACGACCGGTAAATACCGGTTATTGTACAGTAACTACAAGAATACTGCCCATTTATGAACAAATCAATTGGTGCTACATGGAAAATGAGTTTGTACAGTGCTCTAACCGGTGGAAGAGTGTTCTACTAATCCAGTCTGAGTTTGAACACACACTTCTCCGACACTCCAGCACTCCTACGACCGGTAAATACCGGTTATTGTACAGTAACTACAAGAATACTGCCCATTTATGAACAAATCAATTGGTGCTACATGGAAAATGAGTTTGTACAGTGCTCTAACCGGTGGAAGAGTGTTCTACTAATCCAGTCTGAGTTTGAACACACACTTCTCCGACACTCCAGCACTCCTACGACCGGTAAATACCGGTTATTGTACAGTAACTACAAGAATACTGCCCATTTATGAACAAATCAATTGGTGCTACATGGAAAATGAGTTTGTACAGTGCTCTAACCGGTGGAAGAGTGTTCTACTAATCCAGTCTGAGTTTGAACACACACTTCTCCGACACTCCAGCACTCCTACGACCGGTAAATACCGGTTATTGTACAGTAACTACAAGAATACTGCCCATTTATGAACAAATCAATTGGTGCTACATGGAAAATGAGTTTGTACAGTGCTCTAACCGGTGGAAGAGTGTTCTACTAATCCAGTCTGAGTTTGAACACACACTTCTCCGACACTCCAGCACTCCTACGACCGGTAAATACCGGTTATTGTACAGTAACTACAAGAATACTGCCCATTTATGAACAAATCAATTGGTGCTACATGGAAAATGAGTTTGTACAGTGCTCTAACCGGTGGAAGAGTGTTCTACTAATCCAGTCTGAGTTTGAACACACACTTCTCCGACACTCCAGCACTCCTACGACCGGTAAATACCGGTTATTGTACAGTAACTACAAGAATACTGCCCATTTATGAACAAATCAATTGGTGCTACATGGAAAATGAGTTTGTACAGTGCTCTAACCGGTGGAAGAGTGTTCTACTAATCCAGTCTGAGTTTGAACACACACTTCTCCGACACTCCAGCACTCCTACGACCGGTAAATACCGGTTATTGTACAGTAACTACAAGAATACTGCCCATTTATGAACAAATCAATTGGTGCTACATGGAAAATGAGTTTGTACAGTGCTCTAACCGGTGGAAGAGTGTTCTACTAATCCAGTCTGAGTTTGAACACACACTTCTCCGACACTCCAGCACTCCTACGACCGGTAAATACCGGTTATTGTACAGTAACTACAAGAATACTGCCCATTTATGAACAAATCAATTGGTGCTACATGGAAAATGAGTTTGTACAGTGCTCTAACCGGTGGAAGAGTGTTCTACTAATCCAGTCTGAGTTTGAACACACACTTCTCCGACACTCCAGCACTCCTACGACCGGTAAATACCGGTTATTGTACAGTAACTACAAGAATACTGCCCATTTATGAACAAATCAATTGGTGCTACATGGAAAATGAGTTTGTACAGTGCTCTAACCGGTGGAAGAGTGTTCTACTAATCCAGTCTGAGTTTGAACACACACTTCTCCGACACTCCAGCACTCCTACGACCGGTAAATACCGGTTATTGTACAGTAACTACAAGAATACTGCCCATTTATGAACAAATCAATTGGTGCTACATGGAAAATGAGTTTGTACAGTGCTCTAACCGGTGGAAGAGTGTTCTACTAATCCAGTCTGAGTTTGAACACACACTTCTCCGACACTCCAGCACTCCTACGACCGGTAAATACCGGTTATTGTACAGTAACTACAAGAATACTGCCCATTTATGAACAAATCAATTGGTGCTACATGGAAAATGAGTTTGTACAGTGCTCTAACCGGTGGAAGAGTGTTCTACTAATCCAGTCTGAGTTTGAACACACACTTCTCCGACACTCCAGCACTCCTACGACCGGTAAATACCGGTTATTGTACAGTAACTACAAGAATACTGCCCATTTATGAACAAATCAATTGGTGCTACATGGAAAATGAGTTTGTACAGTGCTCTAACCGGTGGAAGAGTGTTCTACTAATCCAGTCTGAGTTTGAACACACACTTCTCCGACACTCCAGCACTCCTACGACCGGTAAATACCGGTTATTGTACAGTAACTACAAGAATACTGCCCATTTATGAACAAATCAATTGGTGCTACATGGAAAATGAGTTTGTACAGTGCTCTAACCGGTGGAAGAGTGTTCTACTAATCCAGTCTGAGTTTGAACACACACTTCTCCGACACTCCAGCACTCCTACGACCGGTAAATACCGGTTATTGTACAGTAACTACAAGAATACTGCCCATTTATGAACAAATCAATTGGTGCTACATGGAAAATGAGTTTGTACAGTGCTCTAACCGGTGGAAGAGTGTTCTACTAATCCAGTCTGAGTTTGAACACACACTTCTCCGACACTCCAGCACTCCTACGACCGGTAAATACCGGTTATTGTACAGTAACTACAAGAATACTGCCCATTTATGAACAAATCAATTGGTGCTACATGGAAAATGAGTTTGTACAGTGCTCTAACCGGTGGAAGAGTGTTCTACTAATCCAGTCTGAGTTTGAACACACACTTCTCCGACACTCCAGCACTCCTACGACCGGTAAATACCGGTTATTGTACAGTAACTACAAGAATACTGCCCATTTATGAACAAATCAATTGGTGCTACATGGAAAATGAGTTTGTACAGTGCTCTAACCGGTGGAAGAGTGTTCTACTAATCCAGTCTGAGTTTGAACACACACTTCTCCGACACTCCAGCACTCCTACGACCGGTAAATACCGGTTATTGTACAGTAACTACAAGAATACTGCCCATTTATGAACAAATCAATTGGTGCTACATGGAAAATGAGTTTGTACAGTGCTCTAACCGGTGGAAGAGTGTTCTACTAATCCAGTCTGAGTTTGAACACACACTTCTCCGACACTCCAGCACTCCTACGACCGGTAAATACCGGTTATTGTACAGTAACTACAAGAATACTGCCCATTTATGAACAAATCAATTGGTGCTACATGGAAAATGAGTTTGTACAGTGCTCTAACCGGTGGAAGAGTGTTCTACTAATCCAGTCTGAGTTTGAACACACACTTCTCCGACACTCCAGCACTCCTACGACCGGTAAATACCGGTTATTGTACAGTAACTACAAGAATACTGCCCATTTATGAACAAATCAATTGGTGCTACATGGAAAATGAGTTTGTACAGTGCTCTAACCGGTGGAAGAGTGTTCTACTAATCCAGTCTGAGTTTGAACACACACTTCTCCGACACTCCAGCACTCCTACGACCGGTAAATACCGGTTATTGTACAGTAACTACAAGAATACTGCCCATTTATGAACAAATCAATTGGTGCTACATGGAAAATGAGTTTGTACAGTGCTCTAACCGGTGGAAGAGTGTTCTACTAATCCAGTCTGAGTTTGAACACACACTTCTCCGACACTCCAGCACTCCTACGACCGGTAAATACCGGTTATTGTACAGTAACTACAAGAATACTGCCCATTTATGAACAAATCAATTGGTGCTACATGGAAAATGAGTTTGTACAGTGCTCTAACCGGTGGAAGAGTGTTCTACTAATCCAGTCTGAGTTTGAACACACACTTCTCCGACACTCCAGCACTCCTACGACCGGTAAATACCGGTTATTGTACAGTAACTACAAGAATACTGCCCATTTATGAACAAATCAATTGGTGCTACATGGAAAATGAGTTTGTACAGTGCTCTAACCGGTGGAAGAGTGTTCTACTAATCCAGTCTGAGTTTGAACACACACTTCTCCGACACTCCAGCACTCCTACGACCGGTAAATACCGGTTATTGTACAGTAACTACAAGAATACTGCCCATTTATGAACAAATCAATTGGTGCTACATGGAAAATGAGTTTGTACAGTGCTCTAACCGGTGGAAGAGTGTTCTACTAATCCAGTCTGAGTTTGAACACAC
>CAJQUW010003819.1:5000-126584 GCA_907163375.1 Prostheceraeus crozeri
AAAATGTTTACTAATGCAGGCAGTCGTATCACAAGACAAAAAAGGATAAAATTAACTTAACTTAGGCTCACGTACAACATCGAGTTCAGATTATAATTAGGTTCACTTACATAACTTGTTCGTCGGAACTAGATCAATAGTTTTTAAATTGCATGGATCGCTAAGATAAAAACCGATGATATTACTGTGAAATGCAATGCCCTTAAAAATCATTTATCACTAATTTACTAAATTCATCTACGGGTCTCAAGTAGAAGGGTCGTCCACATTTCTGACAACTTAAATGCCTACTTAATCAACTCACCACTTTCAAATCTTCCTTCTCCTCTGTCGTTAGCGTAAGAAATCTCGAATTGAAATTGATTGTGGAATATTTTTCATCATTTCTGACACTTTTCATAAACAAAACAAAAATAAGTGTCTAAAAGTCAACTGGAATCTTGATTTAGCTGCTATTCTCTTTTCCTCATGGGACGCGACATCGTCTTTTCCTAATGGTTTTCCTTAATGGGACGCGACATCGTTCCGTGAAATTGAAATTTTTTAACACAGCTCGAGGAATTGGTAATCTAATGACACGACCGTATTGCAACACATTGACAACACATGTAAGCCACATATTTCACGGGTAATTTGAAACGTCTATTATACAAGATAATTATAAATTCAGATTTAAAAAAAATTTAATTTCTCATTGCATCTTGGCTAAACACAAATATAACTGTGCCTTTCCAGAAGACCTTCACATTTTCACGATGCTCCCCACTATATATTCATCTTCAAATTTTTTGCCAATTTAATATTTGCCTTGAATGTGTTGCGAAATGTATGACCCCCCCCGAATCTTAGATTTGCGAAAGCCTAATTTAATTAGTAGGAGGTTTTCTAGCATTAATTGAAAGGACCTCTGAGGATCCAAACTGAGATAGTTTTACAACAATAAAAAGCAAATATATAGAGCAAATTCTCTGAATTGCTGACCACACTCCATTTTACCTTTTTCGCGTTTATTGGATGTCGAAAAACTCACATCAAAATCGCGTTTGTTGTCTCAATTAGACTATATACAAAGAAAAACACTCATGATAAAATAAAACTGGTTGGATTAGAGCTAGGGAACACAAATACCGACGACAAATACCTTCGGTCAGACCATATCCTCATCAAAAGTTAAGAAATCTCGTGAAAAATTTTGATTTCTATCAGTGGACCTGCAATAGTTTTTATCACGCTTTCATTATTTGAATAATTATTGCCCTAAACATATTGCTCATGTTTTAATAAATCCTACTTAATTCGACAATATTTTGCAAATATTACACAACATTTCATTGACTGAAGTAAATCTAACAAATCACTCTTCATTCTGGTTCCAAACCCAAAGTCAAGCATATTCGTAGTGTAGAGGCAAAAGCGCGTGACAAGGACTGACACAACGCTAATGTAGACAATAATTTTTGAACAACTTTTAATTCAAAGACAACTTGCTATCCATAAAACGTAAATCAATGATTTATATGTTCAGGCATCATTGTCATAAAGAGACAATTTTTGCGTTTGCATTGAGAATAGCATGGGTAAATACACAATCGAGAAGACGATCAATATTTCGAAGTTACATAAAGAATCTGTAACTTCAGCTTTAATGTCACACTCGTCATAGAGTAATGACATTCATAAAGTAGAGTAATTAAATAGGAATTGTTTTACTACAGTACCAACATTTTTTTAATCAGCGATGTAAAATCTAAAATCAAATTTAAAATGTACCATATGACACATTTTCGGAAACCCAAAAAAATACAAAGAATATTGGAAGAAAGAAAATAATCATTATCTATAAAGAGACTGTAGCAAGTGTTGAGTTCTAAGAAAGGATATTTGGCATCAGATGAATGGAAATCTACAAGAAGACATGGTAGGAATAAACAACACGTAGAACAATGTAGAACACTGAAAGAATAGAAAGAAGTATATAACAACCAAAAGTAATACCAGAGAGTGACCTGAACATTCCCAATCGACAATTCTGAATTCTTTGATATTGACGTTCCAACATGTTAAAATTTAAAGGCAAGAAAATCTGTAATGTTATGAGACCTGAGCAAAAGGTATATTTTTAATTATCAGGCTATATATTAGTCTAATAATAAAACACTATCCACTCGGAACAACTACTTTTCTCTTATTTCTGTCTGCGTAAAAGTTGTTTAACAAATATAGTCCCTGTAAAGATCAGTTTTAGTAGGCAATGACATATTATGTTGTGAATGGTTTATAATGGTCTGTACCGGAAACAGGCTGCATTCCACGTATTCTGGAAATATATCATCATTAAATCATTATTCTTATCGAATACTATATAAAATGATTTCAGTAAAATTTTAATTCAAAGTGGAAAATTCTCCAATGTGCTCTAGGCTAGTGAATTTTGGTGTGTTTGAATTCGTTGAATTAAATTTTCCATTTTCATTTCTAATTCCTTTTCATTATCGCAGATCAAATCAGGCCTAAGCATGTTTTGCAAGTTGTATTTCGTTTTCATATCTGAAAATTTCATACGTGTGCATCGAGCTAACATTTTCAGTTTTTCAGATAGATTTATTTGTATACAATAATTTTGTAGAAAGATTTATCTGTTTTCTGATGGATACTTTCGTATTTCAATGTATTTATCTCCACGTTAACATGGATCATGGATGGTTAATTTCTTGTCAACACATTCGTTGCTAATTTCTTAGCGCGTTCTACAAAAATTGTAGAAAATAACGAGTTAAGGCTTAGTACTGAAAAGCATCAATGATTTGATACATCTATTTGATATAAAATTGAAGATTATAAATGATCACACAATATAATTTCTGTTATCAATAATTAACCATAACGATCATGCCATCATGATGTTTTTCTTGCATTACTCGTCGTTAAATATGTTTTTTTACAAAAATGGTAGAATATGAAAGCTCTGATTAACATTGAAAGCACAAATGATAGGCGTATCTATTTCGAGTAATTCACGTTGAAAATTATCACACAATATATATTTTAATTTACCATGATCAACCACGTGATCATCCATCATGCAATATTATCCAATCTCGGGAAACCAGGGCAGCGCCCTAATTTTCAGAGGCTGTAGCTAGCCGAGTGAAGTCTTCACAAATCAGATAGACACTTCTCACAGTTCATACCGTGCCAATTGTTCATACAATGTCTTTGGAAGCAAAGTCTGCAATACATGACATGCGTTCCTCGATCACTCGTGTAAGTGCGGTAGCCGTCTTGGTAAAGGTGCTGCTTATATTGATATGGCGTCCCAGGGTAGAGGTTCAGTTCCCGCTCTACATCTTTTGATCTAGAGATGGGTCCTACGGTTTTGGCCAGTACGCACAAGTTTGCTGAAGAAAAGTTTATTTTGCGTTATAACAGAATAGAATGGAAATCGCAATTTGAACCGATTCGTCAAAATACCGCAGCAATTCACATCTTTAGGCTTCAGAATTTGAGTAATACGAGTAGACCTCGGGCACTAGCTCATTAGGTGACAATTTACAAAATACCGGTAGGGCCACTTAGATGCGGCTTGTATAGCCTACAACAATAAGCCTTACAAATAAAATACATTTAATATATTTTACACCGATAATGGATGTTGTTGCCAAATGGCACATAGGTATTGCATAACTGCAATAATGCACGAAGATAAGTAAGCAACTGAAAATACCAGATAAAATTGCAATGGGCGTGGAAAGTAGTTGTTAGTTACTCATGCCTAACAATAATAACACTTTTCTACCACATCAAGCGCTTATGAAGCCAATTCAGACTACACGGACAATGTTGCCAATTGTCACATTAAATATATCGATCTTTGTACTGGAAATATGACTTTGAGGCCATAGTTGCCAAATGGAAAATAAATGGTTACGATGACGCATAAACAGTGATATTTATATTAATTTTACTCTTACTATCTTCCCTATAATACAATAGTACATATCCAACTCACTTTTTGTTTGTAGAGTACTCCAATCAGCCGAAATCTTAGAAACACATAATCATATGGTCACATTTGAACTACAATGGCAGATAAACAAGGCTACAGAAAGTACCTTTTGATATTTTATTCAAACAATGATGATAGAATCTAAAGAATTATGGCCTCCGCACGTCCTCTAGTGCATTTTGGCTCACAAATAACGGATTTTGTTGCCAATTGGCAACGTTGGTCCTGAAAGGGTTAATTTGCATTTGAGTGTCTCTGTGACATGTGCAATTTTATATCGAAGATAATGTATGGCCTTTGCGCCACATCTATGCTGGAGTGACTGGAATTTGCCAGGGATGTAATGAATGTATTGCAATTTGTAAAGTAAGTTCTGCATGTTCGTAAATTTTACAATGTTGTATTCATGCAACATGTAGAATTCATCCCCCATCAACAATGTGACGTAACGTTGCGTTTCGGAAACGTTCCATATACGTTTCAGGAAACGTCTCCGATACGTAACGCTTGCACATTATGTTTACGTAACGGAACGTTTCCATGAAACTTTGTTAGAATGTTACAGGGATACATTTTTGATAAATTATTGGAAGCAATTCAAGTTCGATAACATAAAATGTTCGCCGCTCACGTCTGTGTAACAATAACAGCAGTCTTAGATGCGAGTTCTAAAATTGACAGCATCATGGACTGTGTCGCAGTTTGAAACAGACATTGATGACAAAATTAAATGACTTACCATGTCTTCAGCTCTCCATCTAATAACAGAAAACTTGAACACATCAGTCCGCTACTTGACTTTATGGACGGACTCGATGAATCAATTTGGTTAAATCCATTCATATTTTCAGTTTTGATTGTTGTAGGACAGCGATTCCGTGCAGCGATTCTTTCTCTGAAATACACAATAAAGATTTTGTTTTATAAGCAAAAAACATAAGTTTGCAAAACATCTTTCGAATGGCACAATTCGTTAACATTCATAGTATATTCAAAAAAAAACAATTCACATCATTAAAACATTTACAGAGAATTTCAGAAAGTCTTTTTTCTTAGATAATGAAACAGAGTTTTTAAAAAAGATGATGGGACAATTCATAGATACATGGATTTGCACTCAATTTGCATGAGGACTTAACATGGCACAATTAATCCACATCCGACTGGTTCAAAGTACACTCATGCGGCACTTTGGAGGAAATAGAAAATAGATTTTCGACAAATGGATGCACGCATAATCATATCATATTGCATGCACTAGTCCATAAACATTAAGAATTGTGTACACGTACGTATTTATAACAGTAGTCTCAGCAATAATAATTAAATTATACCCGCGACTGGCGATCGATGTCATTTACCACATAATATTCCAGGATTACAAAACATTCGGAATATGCAAGCCTCTAATTATGATAAATTATCTTAGGCGTGAGGAAGCAATCTGACTCGGATAGAATTCGAGTGAAGAAATTCGCAACAAATTAATTGATATCAGATGACGCTATCGTTTTATTGACAACAAATATCATTTTTCTTTTATTTTTTGTGATTTCATGAAGTTTCAAAATGTAAATCATATAATTTCGTGAAAATACGTGTATAACTAATACAGAATTAATTCATTTAAACTTAGGCAATGAAAGGAGTATAGACATCTCACTGTAAGCTCTGCATTTGGTAATATTAATCCAAACACATTTTGTGGTCAGAATGCATCAAACTATCACGAGATGACATTCAAAGCCCTGGTTTTCAGCTACGAACGTAGGAAATAGATCAAGTCACTAAATATGAAGTAAACCAAATCACGAAATATTTTGTAAGATGATAACGGTAAAAGCTTAATCGGCAACTTGAAAAGACAAAATAAATGACCTGTAAATTGATTGTGGAGGTCGAATATGGTTCGCGGAATTTGAGTTCCTCTAAATGTCCAAAGAAAAGATGGTGATCAACGCGTCGTTTAAGAACATTTGGTCTAAGTCGTAGACGTTAAATGAATCACGTTCGATGCGCAGAGTAGCCAGGAATGAAATGAAGACCGTTTGCACGTTTCCCTTCTCGCTGTCATGTGATTATCGATGGTGACGCGTCGATTTGAAGGTCAGTCGCTCAGGCGGGAGTGGGGAAATAATCGGTGCGCAGTTCTCGTCTATTCGGAAATGAAATGCGATGGGCATACAATGACCGCTTTATCTTAAAGCTGCGTAAATCATCGAAAGACAGACTCAGTCCATGCATCGAATAAGCACAGCCGTAAAAAGATTGCTGCATGATAATATTAAAATGTTGTAATTATAATCTATTCCAAATGCAGTCGCAAAATTGTGATTCTTCTGATACCATCATGAATCCTATAAATATAAGAGATGCATGGGTAGAAATTAATGATGAATTTTTACATCATATATAGACTACATACAGAACTCCATGAGCATAGTATATGCTGTAAAATTTTTGCATATTCAAATTGAATGTAAAGCAGACTTCCGAAGTTTTTGACGTGTCCAGCAACCAAAGTCACGACAATTTGATAGATCAACATTGATCATATATATCAAATTGTGAAGGAACGAATCGTAAATAAATTGCATATATTCCAAATTCATTATCAAGATTTTTATTTTCAGACTAATTTCCTGATTAACACGCAAGTATACGCCGAGATTTATCAAGTATCACGACTGTTTCGGTATTGATTTGCATTTAGCATAATTTTTTAATCGTAGGTGATCGCATTGCGTTCCAGCTGATATGTGAATCTGATTGATATCTGAATCTTTCGTGTTATTCCATGAGACATTACAGAGACATCGAGTGTTAATTTTTCGAGGGTTAATTGGTTTAACAAAAATTTACAATAACTGCGATCCTTAACAATAGTGAACTATATTAATCGTTTCCTCAGATGCATAGTTCAAGCATGCCTCATTTTAAAGTTAAAGTTTCGCATGAAACAAATTGAGACCAATTGAAACTTATAAAACAAACGTTTCAATAAGTCTCAATTCGTCTCATTACGTGTCAGACAAACTAGAGTAACGAGCTTAATTTAATGTGAATCTTATCATAATATGTGGTCTTCTGATTATGAAAAACCTCACATTAAATATCAACAAGGTGTTGGATGATGGCGAATGAAATGAAACTTATCGAGACGTGCGGGAACGAAAAAGAGACGAATAATCATTATACCTCGATACATCAGCTAAAAGATCATATAACTAATAAATGATCATTCAATATGGTCTAATTTTACTTAAATTATACTATACCTTTCTTAAAACTCTCAACCCGACATTTTGTGACTGGGGAACATAATGAGACGTATTGAGACTAATTTGAAACATAACGGAAACGTTTCAATGTTGTAGGGGATCACTCCACGACAAAAATGTGCTATAAACGTACAATACAGATTGTACAATGATACTAGCATCCCTGGTTAATTTCATCTATTCGATGGTAAAATTATAGATGTCACATGATTATAAATCATTGATATTTCATTGACAAAACATGCATGTCTCATAGATATAACATGCATGTCTCATACATAACATGGATGTCTCATGGATAAAACATGCATGGCCATGTATGATGCATGCATGATCATGTATGAAACATGCATGGTCATGCATAAATCATACATGATCATGCATGAATCATGTATGATCATGCATGTTTTATCCAAAAACGGGCATCTAGGGTTGTAATTATATGAGTTCAATTAACGTTGTCATTTTTTCTTTCATGGTCATTAGTTCGACATAATATTTTTTGTCTTCTACCGGTATAACATAGGCTACATGTAGTTTTCCATATAGTAATGAACATACCAATATACCATAGCAAATATCACTTTTAATCAATCAATAATTAATGTAACTTGTAGTCTGCTGCAGTTATGACATCTTGGATATCATATTCGTTTTCTGCGTCAGTCCTACATCTAATCAACATTTCAATATTCCATCGCGTAATTGATCATTAACACTAGAAGACCTGAAATTTCAATCTTACTACAAAGCCTGAAGTGCGTCAATTGACGCATTTCTAAAATCATAATCATAATATCGGTCAAAACTACGAGTATGATATAAGTAGGCTATATGAGATACTTTTGCAATAAATAATGAAGTAATTAATGATTTCTATATGGTAGGGATCTATTCCAAATTAGTTTAGAAATGTGTAAACACTACTGAGTTATAATATTAAAACCATAAAATTCCCAATTCGCAAGTAACACTTAGCATTATTTCCCAATTTGAAAAAATAAAAGTCATTATCAATAATTTGAATTGCAAATGGATTCATATTTCACAAACAGAACTAATAGAGAATCATATGAACATCCGGATTACTTACTTGCATTCATTGCACATTCGAATTGTACAACGTCCGCAAACTGGGCAGTTACAAAGCTGACACCGATCTAAGGTACGATTGCGGTTACATTCACCAGATGAGCATGTCAATCTTTGCCGTACATTTCTTTGATTGTTGTCAAAAGGCCACTGCTCGTTTTCGAGTTTTTTTCCTCGACTTGCTTGCTTTTGAGAAGTTGCTCTACCAATTCTTGAATATATGAGCGTCGACTCATGTTGGTCTTAGTCACCTCTTTGTACAATACCCAAGAATTGACTAAAGCGATATCCATAATATTTGAGAACACATGAGCTGGCATCTTCGACACGCTGGCTTCACCGAATACAGGCGCAACATTTGATCTAAGACATCGACTCCCGATTTTGTTGCGTTGTATAGTAAAACTGTCTCAGGCTTGCACTTCTGATTGTCACCAGTAGGGATAGTCACTGTATGATGAAGAGTGCTTAGTATTGTAACTTTTTTGTTCTTTTTGCACTGATAAACAGTCAATGTTGCTGATGAATCGGCATTCTTGAGTACATCGGTATGATGCAAAGATGATTTTTCATGGACCAATGGAGGCAGCTCTCGTCGATTTGATCGGACAGTACCGATAATCGAAGTATGTTTGCTTGCAAGTTGTTTAGCCAATGAAAGGCTGGTGAAAAAGTTATCAGTTGTAATGGTGTGTCCATTTTCTTCTACCGGTTTTAGTAACTTCATCACAACATCAGTAGAAATACTGTCAACACGTGTTGAGACTCTTCCTAAGTATGTGAAACCGTTACATAGATATTTGGTCTGAAGATCCACCATAAACTAAAATTTGATGCCAAATTTATCTGGCTTATTGGCCATGTATTGAAGAAACCCACACCTGGCTTTGCATGGGAGAAGCTGTTCATCAATAGTTAGATACTCAGATGGATAGAAAGATATCTGGCATCTATCTATGAAATCATACCAAAGATCAGAAATCAAGCAAAATTTGTTGCTCTCTGTCCTTGATTTTCTCGTAGTCTTATCATCGAAGCGAAGAAGGCGTTTGATCTCCATGAACCGATCTCTGCTCATATGGTCGGTAAACAATACATTTCCCCACTGTTTGGACCAAAATTCTCGAAGAGGAAGATTCTTGCATCCCAAAATGCGCGAGCAATCCAAAGTCCAAAAAAAGTGTCTAATTCAGATGGGTCAATTTTCCAATCGGATTTGAATCTCTGACCTTCTGATGTTGTGTATTTACAAATTTTTCGCAGCATCGGCTCATTGATCAATAAGCGGAAAGCCGACAAGGGATCACTAATACGTGAAGTTGCATATGACGTTGGACCTGGTTGACGTCGTAAAATATTTTGGGCATCACGTCGACCTGTGCTTGAAGGAGAATTAGCAAGTGTGTTCCAGACAGTGCCGTCTTTTCCAACGAGACTGGCTGCGGACGTAGGCCTGTCAGATCACATTCACTATCGATTTCTGTTCCGGGTATTCGCTGAGATAACGGCGGAATATCATCAATGGAGTCATCGTCACTACTGCAGGATTCATCGACGTCATGTTGGTCAACAATGTTTTCAGCTGGGATTGCTTCATTCTCATCGTCTCCATTGTCACTATCGTCTGTATTGAGATCTTGCAGCAATTGTAAAGCTCTCAAAGCGGAATGTTTTGCTCGTCTAGCCATTTGTTTTCCTTGTATGTCAAATGACGCTAAAGTGCTTGAAATGAACATTTTATTATTGATCGATCATTTTCAAAATCCTGACACAGAGGACAATTATATATTGCCGCAAGCAATTCATTCATAAACACGAAGATTGCTCTCAATATATCTATGCGGATGCTTGTTGCCGCTCTGACATTAGATATCTATTGAATCTATTGTGTTTTCAGTTGACGGATGACGCCTAAAGGATTGCTTTGGAGTTTAATTTAACGCTTTGCATAGCTATAAGAAAACTTGATACTGTGTTATCCGACTTTAGGAATACAATGCGTCAATTGACGCACTCAGGCTTTCTAGGAAGTCAAGAGATTTCTATGTCAAATAGATGTCCGAGAGGGCTGTTACTTTTAGAATAGTAAGAACTAAGGAAAATATTAAAAGTCAGGAAGTTTCATTGGATAAATGTCACAGAGTAACTTAAAAACATGAAAAATGAACTGACTTTGCGTCAATTGACGCGCTTCGGTCTTCTAGTGTTAATCAATCAATCAGATCGATGGCTCATCCGAAACGTATAATCAGCTGTAGTTATGATACATCATATTCGATATCATGGATTGGATATCATATTCGTTTTCTGCCAGGTCAAATTGCATATATTGCACTATTAAGACATCACAGAAGTACAAATCTACTAAATCAATCACTGCGAATTAATCAGTCAATAAAAGTCTAAGAGCTAGTTGTACGATTATTTTGAAATCATTTTCGTTTTAAGCACAAAATTTTATGTAGAATCAATTTTCAGATTTTATGGACAATTTTTTCAAGGTTAAAGTCAATTTCCAAGCACCGTGCCGCACTTCTAGAGCCTCCCATGCACCGGGCTTCCCAATACATGGCGGTGTACATTGTAGTTTCCATTTACTCCAAGTAAATCATATTATCAAGATTTCCTCATTGAGAATAACACAAGATGTATGAAAAAATCACCATAGAAATCAGATTGCTTTAGCAAAGTGCTATATCTTCACATTGCTTAGAGTTACATGACGCCGCAAGTGTAGCATTCTGGCCTTCTAAGGAATTACTTTCCAGGAAGGCAAGAACACCTATTTGACTTTTCGAAGGGAAGCAATAATCCACGAGTGGTTTATTTACGAAATATAAATCGAGGATTGATGCCACATGTGCTGATTGTTGATACATAGATAAACATTGCTGTGCTTGTTGCAAGAGCTCTAATTGCATTTGCTGACATAGTGGACCTGCACATACAGTATGAAGATGGTGTGAAATGATGTCATCACCAAAAAAAGGAGAACAGCAAAACGATTAATCATTCCGATTTTTTTTATTTCAGTTGACTCTTAGTTTATTGGCGCATGCCGCCTTGGTTTCCACCGGCACCACCTCCCTGTCCGCCTTGTCCACCAGGTCCACCACCACGAGGACCGCCCATTCCATCGGGTCGCATTCCAGGCCGGAACCTTAAAGGAGGAGTTCGATCCTTTCGAGCTTCCCGCGATCGATTTCTCACAACTTTACTGTGAATTGCGCATGAAACGCAATATTGGAGCTTCGCATAAAGTTTCGGGAGGATGTATGCTGAAAAGAAAATGCATGCGTTGAAGCAAATGTCTCAAGCACTTAAATGCAGTGGTCGGAATATACGCCGCATGTTTTTTAGCATGCACAAGCGACACATGTTTTTCTGAAAATATGCGCAAGTCAATGCGCCGCATACAATTTTAAGGCTGCGGCAAGGTTCCAAGCAATAATGGCTTCAAATATTTGCGAGGTAGACAATTCTGGGACATAGGCCGATCAAATACTTGATGAATTTAATAGTATAGCGTTGTCTTCTTTCCTGGATTTGGATGGTTTCCATGTAGTGGCAGATTTATGAATTTCAAAAGTCGATTTGTGAGACCAAGACAAATCGGTAGTTGCTTTCAAAATTGACGGAATGACAAATGCTCACAAGAATGATGTACTATGATGAACAGCGAATTCTATGATTCTCAATGTCGTCAACGAGCACCAGGTCCCACAACGCTGGTGCATTCAAAGTGAACAAAAAGGAAGTGAGTGAATTGAGTGATAGTCCAGGCAATAAATACTTTAACCCGCCACAAATTGCAATAATTTCAAGAGTGAGTTTATCTTGAAGTAGCCTGCCAAAATGAAGCGCTGCAGTTTTGTTTCACTAACTGCACCTACCTACCGCATGGCTCTCACCAATATCAGCTATATCTTCTGAATTATGTCCTTTCCAAACGGTTAGATTTCTCAGTCACCAGTTCAAAAATACTTGTAACTATCTGCAGATGCAAACGGATGCAGATTTCCACAAGTTGAGCCACAAATCTGCCAGTTTTACCATGAATAAACGATTATTTTCTACAACTACCATCTTGTGAAAACGCATAGCTGTTCAAGTCACCAGGTCGAAAATGCGCTAATGCACCCTTGTCTTGTAGATAACTTTCGTAGGTACCTGTAGTGTGCAAATTGATAAAGATGTGTATAAGTTAAGACACAAATTTTCATATTTTCCATCAATAAGCGAAGCATTTTTGCAAATACTCATAATGCATAGTGAATATGCATAGAAATTCAAGCATCTCTATCATAAACACGTTTCCGCACACTTATCTAACACGCATTCTGAAGTACCTGTACGCAAATTGATGTAAATTTTCCTAAGGCGAGGGGAACTCTTGTGTGTTTCTATCACCAAAAAATCCCCTTCAGCAACTATTTTCTCATAAAAACGCATAGATTTTCTAGTCTCTTGATGAAAATTGAGTTTGATTTCGAAAAGACTAGTGAATTCAAGTGGAAAGTTCAAGGTGTTCCACTAACTAGATTTTCCTAGATTTTTCATATGTTGATAAGGGTTTTTTTTCACTACAAGATAAACCCACGCGAGGCTGCCCAAATTCATTTCACAAATGAAAAGTCGATGTGTCACGACCGGTTTCAGTCTATTTCAGACCATCTTCAGGTGTATGTACAGACATGGAAAAATCGACTTATATACTAAAATGATTAAAACTAAAGGAGAAGTGATCAGTAAAATTTCGTCGGTCACAGAAAGACCCTCAGCTTGTATGACGAATCGTGTTCATTCAATGTTCTGTCAGTGCTATGGCAAAGTGCAATACTTTCAGCTATTTTCGTGTACTTGGTTTTGTAGATTATCGTAAAATCGTCAAAGTCCGCATTGTGCAGATGTTTAGAAATTTCAGTTTCATTAGGAATGCCGCGAATATGTTCTTTCATTCTAGTGTAGAGATGACGCTTAGTCTCACCAATATAGCTGCTTGAGCACAGCTTACAGGAAAATTTATAAACTACATCAGAGGAGAGACTAAACTTCAACCTGTCTTTGTTTGGAAAAAGGTTAGCAGTCTTAAGTGTTCTGTAAGAAACAATAATTTTATGATTCGCTGGAAGGAATTTGTTCAAACTATCAACAGTCTTTCTAGTTTGGCTCTCAAGACTTTTGGCAGAATGAACTGTCAGTTGACGTGACATCTGATCGAAGACGTCAACAGCCTCTCTATTAGCGTTGTAGAATTCAATTACACTGGGCTTTCTTTTACCATCAGGTGAACACGAAGCAGAGGCATGCATTATGCTCAAGAGACAAACCGACTTCTTTGCTTTGCATTGGTATTGTACAAGCAACGCTGAATCATCCTGTTGCCAATAAAAGTTTGTGCTATAGAGGGACTATAGACGAATGGTGCCAACTATAGTTGTACTATGTGATTTGAGATATCGTGCAACAGGTAGTGAAGCAAAAAAATTGTCACAAGATATATTGTATCCCAAGCCAGCAATCGGCGAAGACAAGCGATAACAACATCTTCTGATAAAGTTTTACCATTTCGACTGGCTTTCTCCTGAGCTCCAAGGTAAGGAAGTATATTTACAACATACTTTGAATCGACTTCAGACATGATCCAAAATTTGAGGCAGTACTTGTCCGGTTTGTTTGGCATGTAGGTAATGAACGGACATCTTGTTTTTAGTGGCAGTAATTGCTCATCGATTGTGAGAGACATTTCGGGTTTGATGTACTTGGAAGAACAGTTACTTCGGAACATTTCAAAATGCTCAGATATGTGGGCGAATCTGTCATCTTGAAGCCTTGATCGTCTGGTCGATTTTACATCAAATCTGAAATGATGAAGAATGTCTTTGAAACGACGTCTTGCCATGGTCTGTCGAAAAATAGGAGGTCCGTATGTGGTGTTCCACAAAAAAGGACCGGATGTCCTTTCCCATAAATTCCACGAGCATACTGTAAGGCAATGAATGCCTCTAAGTCATCTAAAGCAAAGTGAAAGTCTTTTTCTTCAGATTCGGCATGCATAGTCGTACATTTGTGTACATGTCGAAGCATGCGCTCATCGACAATGGACTTCCATGCGTCATATGGAGATATGATTGAAGATTTGATGTTATTTATTATTCCAGGAGACACGAAAAATATTCGAAGCCGGTGAACGTCCTCGTCCGTATGGATGAGAAGCATTTGATAATCGATTCCACTTTGTTCCATCTTTCTTCACTGTTCGTCATCAGTAGATAGTTCGCTGTCATTAGTCTGTATAGGTCGTAGAACGACTTCACCATCATCGCTGCTGTTCGTGTCACTTCCAGAATCGTCGGACTCTTGTAGCAATCGGTCAATGTCATATGCACTGACATTGCGTCGGCGTCGCTGCGCTAACACAGATGATGACAGGAGCATGATATCAGAAATTTGTGCGATGCAATGAAGTAATGACTTCTTATTCGTTCAAACACTGACGCCTTTTTAGAGAAATCTGACGCTCTCTGCGATCAATAACAAATTCAACAGTGTTGCTAAATCCAATTCACTGTCACATGATACCATGGCAATCCTACAATCATAGATATGGAACAATGCATCCATTAGCTCTGTATCTTTCTTGAACAATGTTGCTAAATCCAATTCACTGTCACATGATACCATGGCAATCCTACAATCATAGATATGGAACAATGCATCCAATAGCTCGGAATCTTTCATGAACAATCAGCGACAATGAATCAATCTGTCCTATTGCTTGCTTTCTAACCAAACATGCATCTGGTATCAAAATTGACACCATGGTCTTTCTAGGTGAAATTGATGTCATGACCACACCTAAATTCCTAATGGCGCTGGATCACATCTGGCAAGCTCAACACAACAAATCAGGAAATGTCTGGACGCTTGATTGTGAATCGACTCGATCTTCACATATTTTGACACGAAAGCAGCTTGCTTGGTGTCAAAAATAACACCATGGGCTTTCTAGTGTTAAACGAAACTGAACATCATACTTTTTGCATTTCATAAATGAAGCTAAGCTCCTTTCTTGCAGCTTCAGACGTATTTTTGAATGAACCCGAACTGCGTAATTTGTTGCGGATTTTGACTTTTACGTCGTTTTAACAGATGATCAATCATGTAATTTTTCTTGATAGCCTATCAATCATATTTGGATTTACAAATATTATTGTTCAACAAAGTGAAGCAATGACTCTTGATGTTCTAACTTCAAGAGCTTGTTTATCAGCTTGGTTGCTTACTTTCGATTATACATGTAACAGTGGAAGTGGTTGTAATTATACATGTAGATGATAATGCTTTTGAAATACCATTTGATAAAAAAACTATGTGTGGTTAGTCACTAGAACGATGCTAAATTTTGATGGCAAGCGTTTCCATCCTAGTCTACACATATATAGTACGTGTAGAATACACAATGCACATGCAAACAGTCATTGTACATGTATGTATTGGTACCGGCACAATTTTCTCTTAACAAAATATATTTAAGAGAAAAGATCTAAAAGTGTCTGCCCGCCAGTAAGGTAATATCTGAAAACATGAAAAGTATTTTTCCGCCAATCATTAACGAGCTACATGTACATTGTATTCATTAACGAGCTACATTGTATCATAAATTCATTAAAAATTAGGGCTAGGTAGGGTTGGGTTGAAGACAACGTTGGTTGAAGATTAAACTAAACCAATCTGACCATCAACGCTGGCCCTAACCCTATAACAAAACTAAGAGTTTTGCAGGCGAGCAGACTCTTAAAAAATCCCGAAGAACATGCATGTACAAAATGGAAAAACGAATAAATTAAGGAAAACAAAAATTAATTTTAAGAAATAAGAAAATGTAAATGAAATTTACTAAAATAGCTAAGAACAATAGTCGGTGTAATGCCATTACAGATGCTAGAAAGACCGGATTTGCAAAAAATGCCAAATCCGGTGCACCCCTACCACATATATTTAAAAAAATCTACATTATCTTGAATACTTTATTCAACATAAATACATTAAAATGCGACGCACTATTTGAGATAATAGAATCATAAAATATATGATCTGCCACTGTGAAAAGCGAGTGGCATGTTATGAGCACGACAACACACATGTGAATATAGAATGCGCGCACCGCAAATTTTTGAATTATTTTGCTAGACTTATTTAAAGGCTGACTAGTAAAAATCTCACATAAAAAATTAAAATAGCGGGACATTTGTCAGAAAATCGGGACTGTTGAAAATGGCAGTAAAACCGGGACAGTACCGACGAAATCGGGACAGTTGGTAGGTCTGCTGGTGTACACTGCACGAAACATAGGTTCGTCTCGTTGTAATTTAAACAAATAGTCTTCAAAGCTTTAATTTAATCTGATTTTTATTCTAATATCTTGAGATTTCTTAGATGTCCCGTTTTAAAATCTTCTGAGAAGACAAGATTTTCAAGAAATAATCCTCCAAGTTAATCCACTGCTTAAGGAGTCGTAAGCATGATATTCTCGAAATTTTTGAAATAATCTTGCCAACTGATTGTCATGAGCCGATTTCAGACGAGAGATGAAAGTGTAGGTCGAAACGCTAAAATGGCTCTACAACAACAGTCTTGTATAAAGCGAAAACGGTACAAAACAAGTAGCACAGGGAGCAGCGAGTTGACGATTATTTAAATATAAGCTGAAAAATTATGATTAACGATAATTAAAAATCGTGAAATTATGCATTAGTGAATGCATTAGTTCAGTCACATACATGTTCATTGTTCATGCCACTGTGATGACATAGTTATCATGTGGTGCATTTATTTTCTTTAGCTTGCAGCTAACACTTGAAATCGCTTCTGAAGTTGTGCGCGACTAACATGATTAACAGACAACTTCGAAGTTCATCGCAACATCACAATGCATTTCACCCAATGATCATTCTCAGCAGCTTCCAGAAAAGCATCGAATGTGTAAGTACTCGTATTGAAGTCATTCGAGTCTGCAAGAACAACTTTCAACAATTCAATCACTACTGAAGATTCAATCATTGATAAGTACCATTAGCTACAATTCCATTCCAGCGGTAGGTTACAATAACGTCTACTTTTTACAAAAAGAAGTCCGGATTTTTAGGAATCTTAAATAAAATTTAGGTTTCTAGGAAAATTAACCAAAAAATCCATTTTATGATTTTTTAGGAGTGGGAGGCCTGAGAATCATTTTAAGTTTGATCCCCAAATTCAAGACTTCTCAAATTTGAAGTTATTCAAGGTCGCGGAAAACCATTCCGCGGTGAACTTAGTCATTCCAGCCCCAACAGAATTCATTGGTTTGGCGCACCCTGCATACACAATTGAAAACCGGAATTCCCATATTCCCATATATTTCACTATAATGAATCATCAGATGATGCATGATTTACAATTCTAGTGGCTTTGGTTGAAATAAATTATAACTTACCTTCATATACTGATGCTTCACTGATATCACGAACTGCAGCAGCTTCAACGATATTTCGAATCACGAATTTCTTGATGGCCTTGTCTTTAGGAACACATCGACCACAATTCGTACACCTGACGAAGCGAACGTGGCCACGTCCTTTCTTGGACCGTCCATGATTTCGACGTTTACGAGTCTGTAAAAATGATGCATTGAAGCATAATAAAACTCTAAAAACGCATTTAGTGCGATGTAAGCAGCTGACTTAGAGAGCATGATCACCATCAATGTTATGATTCTACAAAATACTAAGAAAATAGTGTCACAGAAATAACCGACCTTCTTTAAATTAGTCATTGCAAATATACAGGGTGATTCAAAAGTCTCCATACATAGCAAAAGATAATTTTTAATCCAAATGCTTTATTTGACGAAAATGTGCACAGCAAATAACAATGCAATTACATTGCGAGTTCTATGTGATCGCCCTCCATTAGATGACACGTTCGGATGCGGTCGTCCTAGTTACATCTGACTGGCCAATATGTCGGATGAAATGTTGGCACACGCATCACGAATGCTTTCTTTCATATATTCAAGACCTCTCAACTTCACGCTGTATACTATCGCCTTCATGTGTCCCCATAAGTAAAAGTCAAGTGGCGTGAGATCCGGCGACCTAGGCGGCCACTCAACTGGTCCTCTGCGCCTAATCCAGTGTCCCGGAAATTGTTGGTCTAGCCATCGACACCATAATGTGGTGAGGCCCCATCTTGTTGGAAGACGTAAGTTCTACATCCTCGATCATGAGGGACGGAATGACATCTTCGGACAGCAAATTCAAGTTGCCTTCGATGAAACAAAGGACCGATTACTGTTGTGTTCCATATTCCACACCACACCAACAACTTTTCAGGTCCTTGCATTCGCGATGGGTCCATTCAATGTGGGTTGGCGTCACTCCAGTATCGCATGTTTTGGCGGTTTACTTCGCCATTGATGTAAAAACTTGCCTCGTCAGTGAAAAGAATAGACGACGAAAAGTTCGGATCCCTTTCTATCTGGTTAATGGCCCATTTGCAAAACTACATGCCAACGCCAAATCGTATATGATTGCATAAGTCTCAATTCCAGTGGTGGGTCAACTCCATTGTCAATTTCACTGTGGCATTTCTACTGCATTTTATATCATGAGAAGTCCTTGCTTTGATGATTTTCCTTTATTGTAGTAGCATGTGCGAGGCCCTTCAGTCGCTACAGGCGACCATCGTCAGACAAGTGAATGAAGAAAGATTGCTGTGGATGAGCTCAAGTTATCATATGCACTTCTGTGGGTTGAATGAAAAGTGCACATGATGACTTGAGCTCATCCACAGCAATCTTTCTTCATTCACTTGCCTGACAATGGTCGCCTGTAGCGACTGAAAGGCCTCGCACATGTTACTACAATAAAAAATCATCAAAGCATTTTCTGAACTTCTACTGTGTCTTTCAGTCCTGACAGATAAGCCAACATTTTACGTTTCTGAAAGATAAGAAACGAGATCTGAAGTATTATTTTATTATCTATTTCTAATTCAAGTTGTACTTTCTGGAATACATTCTACAAATCTGGAACATATTTGTCGTTATTTGAAATAAAATCACACGCGTAGTGTAACTTATGACTTCTCGAATACATGGTATGGCAATAATCTCGAAAAAATCAATAATCTTGAAATGTTGCAGATGCAGCGTCTTGAAATGCTTGTTTCAATTTTGTTATACACTCATTTTAAGCTCTTTTTGAGAGTCCTTATGATTTTGTTGAAATTAACCGGTACAGGTAACTACCATGATGAAGAAAAAGGAAGCGTTAAAAGTACTGCATGGATGGTAGAAAGGAAAACAAGATCAACTACAGAAACAAGAAAAAGCAAGCGAAGAAGACTTTTGCCATCAGAGCCATGAAACAAGAAACCATGCAGATGGAGCATGGTCTTCAAACGTGTGGAACTCATGAAGCGGGAAGGAAGGGATGTCGAAGGCGGCCGATGTATGAGAGGAAAAGATGGACTACTAGGTTTCACAGAAAAGGACGGAGGACAAATATGGAAGGAACACATGTAAGTGATGTTGGGATCAAATGACTAACGCTGATAAGATAGATGGGACAGAGCAAAATGTCTCCAGAAATGAAGTGATTACTGCAATGAAAGATATGATGTCAGGGAAAGCTTTTTAGGTTATCAGAAGTTTGTACTGAAATGATAAATGCTAGTGGAGAAGTCGGAATTGCTGTGATGACGGAGCTTTGTCAACAAGTCATGGATGGAAAGGGAATACCGAACGAGTGGAAGACGAGTGTAGTGGTGCTACTGTACAAAGGAAATATACATACAGAGGTGTTAAACTTTTGGAATATGGCATGAAGATCATTGAGAGTTGGAGAAGAGAATTCGGAAAGTCGTTACTTTTGACGAGTCGCATTGTGGCTTCATGGCTGGAAAGGGCACGACCGATGCCATTTTCATTTTGATAAGAAAGCAAGAGGAGTATCTTGACAAGGAAAGAAGTTATTCATGTGTTCCGTGAATATGGAAAAGGCGTTTGACCGCGTCCCCAGGAGACTTGGAGTGGGCGATGAAGAAGAAAGGACTAACGGAAGTAATGGTGAGAGGGATAATGAGTTAGTACGATGAGGCGAAGACACGAGTTAGGGTTGGATCAGAACTGTCGAATGAATTTTGTCTGAAAGTTGGAGTTCATCAAGGATCCGTTTTATTACCTGTGCTGTTTGCGATGGCAGTTGATGCATTAACCGAAAACTTAAGTGAAGGACCATTGTCTGAAATTGTGTACGCAGATGGCATCGTTTTGACGAGCGATACAATGGAAGGTCTAATAGACAAGTTCAAAAATGGAGAGAAGCGCTGGAAGCAAAGGGAATGAAGGTGAACGTCAGTAAAGCGAAGGTAATTGTGTGTGGTTCGGAAGGAGACAGACTGAAGTCTAAGAGCCTGTGGTGTACGTGGGAAGCGGGTCATGGCGAATTCGGTGTTGTGCACAAAGTGCGGAAAGTGGATTCACGGGCGATGCACGAAGATGAAGAGAGTGACTCAAAACGGGGCGCGGAATTGTTAAAGCGAGAGATGTTCTAAAGCAGCAAGAGACGATGTGGTGAAAATTGGAGAGCTGTGCGAAGTTATCGAGACAGTGGACGGATTCTGCTACTTAGGGAGCAGAATGAATGCCAGGGGTGGATGCGAAGCGGCAGTAACAGCGAGAGCACGGCTTGAATGGATGAAATTTCGAGAGATAGGTGAACTGTTACTTGGACGTAGATTATCGTTGAAAATGAAAGGGATACTACATGGTAGTGAGACTTGGTGCTTGCGAGAGGTTGAAATGAGTATTTTGAGGACTGAGAGGGCGATGATCAGAGCAATGTGTGGGATGAAACTCATGGAGAATGCTTGGGTTGAAAGAGGAAATCGGGCAGTTGGCGAAATCGAATGCAGTCCGCTGGTACGGTCACGTTTTGAGGCGGGAAGAGGGCGACATTCTCCAGAAGGCACTTAACCTTAAAGTTCAGGGACAGCGGAAGCGGGGCCGGCCAAGGCGCATGTGGCGAAAACAAGTTGAGGAAAAGATCGGTTTTAAAAAGGAAGATTGGAAAAGTCGGAATTGGAATTGACGATATTTAAATATACTGGAATTGGAATTGACCTTGATAAACCTCAATTCCACTTTTTCGATAGACCTGTGATAAATCTATTTGTACAAAAATTGAAATCACAGTATTCGGCCGTTGTGTTAACTGCATGCAGAGATAAGAGAGAGAGAGAGATCGACAGAGCTAGTTTTATTCTATTGTTGAATAAAGAGTGCTAATTGTGACTTTGATGGGCCTACAGCCCCCGGACAATGTTAATTCAGCAATTAAGCAAACAATGAAAAGATAATCATCTTTGTTCAATCTGTTATTTAGTTATTTATCAGGTAAGATAATTAATCAAAATAAAGCAATTGTTGAATTTAGTTATTGATTGGATAAGCGCAAAAATTGGAGATTAACTTAATTGTTGTACACACGAAAAACAATTGGTTTGGAAAGAGGAAAATTAACCCTGCATTAAAGGGCAGCCTGTCAGTTCAAATCACAATATAGACAGTGTCAACAAATTATTCTAATAATTAATGATTCAATTAAAATGGCAATGGCATGAAATATTATTCAACTTCCTATCACATCAATTGACAATATTAATTTTCAAGACTATAGTTATACAAATACGATACTCAACGATAAAAGAAAAACTTTAAACTTGCAGTTCACTTATTGATGTTGAATTCACTTCAATTCGATCGGACTCACTTATACCAAAATAATATCATAAATATCATGAATATCAGTGTCATTTATACCGTCAATCTTCAATCGCGCTCGCTGATGTGGTGCCGCATACGCTACTGTGTTGTTGTTCGCTGGTAGGCAGTTTTAGTTGTTACTTCTATAGTCAAGTTACACCGCGAGAGCCCGGAGTTCTTCTAACAGCTATTGAAGATGTCGTATGTGTTGCTGTTGGTAGTTGTTGTTTCAATTTCTCATCGTCTCTAATTTATGCAAATGTTTGACACTTGACGATAAATCCACTTTCTTTTGAAAATTGAAAGAATTTCCTTTAATCTCTGCCCGTTAGCTTTCGACCCGACCACATTTCGTTCTTATCACGGAATTTTTAATCTCCTTTTTTAACATGGACCATTAATCAGTTTTCATGATATCATTTTTATCGTCGTTTTTTCTTTCATCAACAATCACGTTATTCGCACATTGAATTTCTTCTGTCAGTTTATTAATAGATTTATTCGCATCTCTCTCTCTCTCTCTCTCTCTCTCTCTCATAGAAGTAGATAATAGTACACTAGAATGGAACTTTGATATCTTGCCTATGTATAATGATGGCACATGGAAAAATCTATGGTTTGTAGATCAGATTCGATCTAAAACATTGTATCATAGTCAAACTATTTGCCAAGTTGATTGTGGAAGTTGTTGGCAGCAAATTAATGCAGGATTTTTATGAAGATAATATTGAGTGAGATGGTGGCATGGTTTCATGTGGCATAGCCTACTATTCCCTGGGCTGGTATATTGTGTCGATTTGCAGCAGTCATTAACAACTATTTTTCAAAATTCGACTTAAAAATTGGTCCACAAAGTCATAATTGAAAGTGGGCGGTGCACTGGTTGTAAGAATATCTCAAGAATTCAATAGAAAAAATTCTAATTATAGGATGATTTCTCCTTCATACAGTTAAGAAACCTGGCGCTTTTGTCGAATAAACACATTGAAAGCTTCTTCACCGACAATAATTTCTCAGATAAGTGAATAGTCGCTGGAACTTTTCAATTAATCATTAAATGACGTATGTGATAGTGTGATGATATTTTGGAAGCTGATATTCGAAAGCATGTAAAGATTTTGAAAATTGTTCAAATATAGTGAACAGGGGAGCCCTCTCAAGTAAAATGAATACTGAGATTTCTTGACCTCTGATTTCAAGCTGGAGCAATGTATGTTCTGTAAATCGACATTGCAAGTTGCATATGTGACTGATAATACTCTTGATAGATTATAGGAGCGATATTTCAAAATGATGAACGTACGGAACGTTTTAAAGGATTTCTTTCTTTGTCATCCTGTCGCCGTAGTATTTTGTAATTCATTATTGCTTTTGTGTATGATCTTTGGACAAGGGGCAGCAATCCAGATCACAATTTGGCTTGATAAATATAAATACAAATCAGAAAACATGGAAACCAGCTCGCACAATTTGCGTTTTGCCCCAACTTAGTTCCCCTGGCGTGTGCCATAATTTTCATGCAATTTCCATTCTAGGACTTTCTATGGTACTGTTAATTTTTATGCTCTCTCTCTCTCGGCGTTTGATTCTTTGCTGACCGTTAACTTTCTTTTCTCTTTTTCACAAGATGTTGAATATCTCGTTTACGAAACGAAAATGGTGTAGGCTGACCGGCTACATATATACATGTATATGTACACAAGAAATGTGAACTATGAACATGAGAACGCACATAGGAACGACGCAGGGAACGGCACACAGGAATAACGAGGATAGGATACGGGCACACGGGTTAGATTGAAGCGAGGAAACTTTAGATACATTAACATATACGCGCCATGCAATTATCGGAATTGAATATCATTATGGAATTGGAATTGAATTGAACTGGTTCGACTGGAATTGGAATTTCTGCTCTGGAATTGGAATTAAAAAATTTCAGTGGAATTTTTCCAGCTCTGCCCAGAATAGGTCAAAATGTAGAGGTGTGAGAAGGGTTTCTGTGCAATGAGGTACATCTGGCCACCCTCGCTCATCCAGGACAAAACCGGATTCAAACTGTTTTGATGATGATGATGTAGTTGTGGTGCATAATCTGGAGTATTTTTGATATAGTTTACCATTTATAATTGGGTTCTGATCGCGATTTTACATTCCATCATATATTGAAAGATTTTTAGAGCTTTCTAATTTTGAGAGGTCAATAGATATCTTAGCAAGAAATATTCCTGGTTTGCTGTCAAAGTAATGGTGTGCATGTAGTCCTATGTTTGCTTATTTGTCTTCGGATCTGACTTATCAAAAACATGAAGTTCTGCAACATTTCAAGATTTATTTCAGGAACTGCGCCATTTATTTGAGAAGTCATAAGATACATTTCCTATGTGTGTAATGTACAGGGTGATTTTTAATTGACGCAAGATTTAAAATTGTTTTTATTTCTACTTAGTCGACATGAAAAATGAAGTATTATACATTTCTGAACACCTGAAACTGGGGAATTTATGAATATCAAAGCGGTTAAAGCATATCTATAATCTCCAATTTTTAAGAAATTTTTATATTTTATCTTTGAATTTCTTTACCATTGAATTACTTCATTTCATTGAACTTCCTTTAATCACAACCATAGAAAAATTATTGATATTAGATCTGAATAGAAAAGGGTAGCAAGTGAAAATCAGACGCATTCTATCATCAATCTGACCACACTTCTATTAATTCATTTTGCCTTTGAGATCTTGATGGTGATAATTTCATTGTCATGAACTGTCAATGAAAAGCATTTGCAAAGCGATCAGTAAGCGATGGAGCTATGAAGCCTCGATGAACAGCGTTTACAGAGCTATCAAGTGTGGAATAAAGGCTTGCAACACACGGCACTGTTGTCAAATGATCAAGATGTCTCTGTCTACTGAAACGAGAATTGAATTGATATTCCTGTACGCTCAAAATCATGAAAGTTGCCTTCAAACATTACGTGCATATAAGACCAAACACAAGTTGCATAGAGATCCATTCGCTGTCACTACGATTCAACGATTAGTGACTCGTTTCAAAGCTACCGGTTCTGTAAACGATTCTCCAGGAAAAGGACGTAAAAGTTTAAGAGAAGAGCGCGAAGAAGAAGTGGAAAAGACTTGCTGAGATAACGAGTGGCCGCGAAATTCCTTGCTGTTCCACCCGTGAGATTTCGGAAGCGACTGGATTTTCTCAATCTAATGTGTGGACAGTTCTTCGCAAGCAGTTGAGATGGTATCCCTATCGCACACGTGTCCATCAAGAAATAACGGATGGCGATAAGGTCCATCGACTTGAATTCGCCAACTGGCTGCTTACGAATGAGGACCTTATCCAACGCATCCTGTGGAGCGACGAGGCAAATTTCACGCTTGATGGCAGCATTAATCGGCACAACTGTGTCATATGGAGCCCTAGCCCAGTCAATGTTTTGGTTTCGAAAGGGCTTCATCCTGAAAAAGTGACTGTCTGGTGTGGCATATCGTCAACATTCGTTTTGCAACCCTATTTCTTTGACTCCACAGTCACTGGAAACAATTACCTTGGAATGTTGGAGCAGCACATGTTGCCACAACTGGATGAGAAGGGAATCAAAAACTCCACTATCTTCCAGCAAGATGGAGCACCGCCCCATTTTCATGGAGACGTGACTCAATTCTTAAAGGCACATTTCCCCAATGATCGAGTCATTGGAAAAGGGCATTCCAGCAAGATCTCCGGATTTATCCCCTCTCGATTTTTGGTTTTGGGGGACATTAAAGGGTCGTGTCTTCCACCACAGTCGTCCTTCCACAATGAATCAGCTAATGCACAGAATAGCAGAAGAATGCAACAATTTTTCTTCAAGTGAAATACAAAGTGCCATTGCAAACCTCCTTCTACGACTGCACCTTGTTGTAGAAAGCGAAGGTGACGATTGAACATTTGTTGTAAAGTTTTCAATGATTTTATGTAATGGAATATAAAAATTTCTTAAAAATTGGAGATTATAAATATGCTTTAACCGCTTTGATATTCATAAATTCCCCAGTTTCAGGTGTTCAGAAATGTATAATACTTCATTTTTCATGTCGACTAAGTAGAAATAAAAACAATTTTAAATCTTGCGTCAATTAAAAATCACCCTGTATTTCAAACAACGATAAATGTATTCCAGATTTGTAGAATGTATTCCAAAAAGTACAACTTGAATTAGAAATAGATAATTAATAAATAAAATAATACTTCAGATCTCGTTTCTTCTCTTTCAGAATGTGGTCAGAACTGTGGTCAATCTGACCACAGTGAAATTGTCAATGGAGTTGACCCACCACTGGAATTGAGACTTATGCAATCATATACGACTTGGCGTTGGTTTCAAGCTGCATCCGGCACTTTTAACTGATCGTGCCTGGCTGACAGCTTGCTGGTTTGCTTTTAGGGTCTACATTGAGATGTCTGTCATTGTCCATCCTTGTTAAGGCACTGGTTTCAATCTTTCACCACTATCAGCTGATCTAGCTTAGCTGAAAGCTTGTTCAGTGGTGGTGGTGGGGGGGGGGGGCGACGGACTTTGGGGTGTCTCCCCCACCACCAAAAATGTCTGTCATTGCTGATCTCGCATTCCTGGGATCATAAGGAACAATTTGCAAGGTGCCGTATTTTCGGTGCATAATTTCCAAAAGAATGAAAAAAAATTCCAACCTTCTTAACGGTCGATGGTCAAATGGCCCTGACCCCCGTCACGCTGTGCGAACTGTAACTTGCTACTTTTAACTTTTGACCAATAAATTATATCGAGTCAGAAACTCTTAACGAACCTTTAACCCATTTACGTCCACGGTCGTCATTTGACGACAAATCTTTAAATACATGTGATTGTATTAAACAAAGATATGTATTTATATAATAAATTTCTAGTGACTTTATAAGCCATTTGATATATTCTAGGGATTAAGATTGTTTTACTTTTACATTATTCAATATACAAAGAACTTAAAATCGTCATAAATTCACAATTATATATTACATTATCATATTGATTCATGATCTTTGTAATAAATTTTATATAAATACAAAACTGGAAATGTGTAACGAAAATACGTCAAATGAATGAATTATGAGCTCATATTTAGCTCAACTCAATTTTTGTTAGTTACAGAAACTGATTATTGGAGTTATCGTCATCTGACGACCGTGGCCTTATTCGATATCACGTGCATTTCCATGAAATAAACTTTTCTTCACACAATTTTTGCAGCTTCTATATACATGTAGCTAAGGATGGATCGTATCTTGTAAAATTCATTCTGTCGACACGCCACCGTCGTGTATCTATCTCATCTGTGATTCGTTCCACTGTTTTGACAGTGTGTTTTGTCTAGGAATTCCGTCTCTCCATGTAAACGGTGAATCATCGATCGACCAAGGTAGACGGTCTCAACGCATGACACCACTCGCCCACTCAAGTGTTAGCGTGCGCTGTCTATTTCTCTCTCGTCTGTGATATTCACTCAATTCGTGTAGTTAGCGAATATTGCCTGTAGACTATATTGCGTAAATATAATATCGATCTTCAAAGCTGTGCATCTAAATTTGTGTGACTGAACTATGAAGAGGAGATAAAGAAATACTTACATTTCAATGACAACAGCAATATTCCAGATGGATGTGATGATCGGTGCTACAAAATCCGTCCTTTGGTAGATTTATTCAACAGAAACTATCAACAATTCGGATATTTTGGATGTCAGTTTTCTGTTGATGAAAAGATAGTGGAATATTTCGGTAGACATCCTATGAAGCAATTCATCCGTGGGTTTAAGGAGTGGGCCTTATGTGATGTTTCAGTATATACATACAGATTTGAAATCTACCAAGGTAGAGAAGCAATGGCGAAACAGAAGTATATGGACTGGAATCTCGGAGCAAGGTAGTATTGAGTATGACTGAATCATGTCCTGCAGGTAGCGAAGTGTACTTTGATAATTTCTTCACGGACCTGTCTCTCATGCAGGAATTATCTAAACGAAAATTAAATGCCACTGGGACCGTGCGAATGAATCGAATATCAAACTGCCCATTGACACCAAAAACATGAATGGAAAAAGAAAGAAAAAGGTAACATGGAAGCTGCAGTGGATCAGAAAAGTGGTATAATTGCTGTAGGTTAGAAAGACAACAACGTTGTTACTGTATTATCAAATTGTTTTGGAACAGTTCTAACAACGGTGGTGAAACGGCGAATCAAAGGTATGATGACAACCGTTCAAATGCCACAAGTTTTGAGGAAATATAACAATGGAATGTTTGATGTCGATCTATCAGACTGGAATACTCAACGATACAGAATTTCCATGAAGGGGAAGAAATGGTACTTCTGTCTCTTTTCACACATGTTGGATATTGCTGTAGTTAATTCACATGCATTATATGAACTCATCAATCCGAACGACAGCAAAATGGATTTACTGGCTTTCAGAATCTTCATTACTTCATCTCTTTTGCAAGGTCAGGGTTCAATTCAACCTATCAAATTTCCAGGGATGAAGGGCAATAAATTCCTTAAATTGCCGCATCCCAAACAAACGTTCTCCATACCATCCAAAGAACTACAAATGGTAAGCAAAGATGTGCTGTGTGCTCTAAAACCGTTCGCAAAGAATGTTTGCAGTGTGACATAGGTCTTCATATTGAGTGCTTTTCAACATGGCATAAAAAGTAAGCTTACTTGTCTTCTAAAAGTAACATGTCTTCTATGGTTTGCAAATTTGAATTAAAAACATATGTGTGAAATATCCATTGTTTTTGTATTTTATAAAGGATTGCAATAAGAATTCTTGACAATTAAGTAATGATAAAAGTAGAGTACAACATAATAAAAAAATTGATTTCAATTGAAAGCTTCTAAATTTTGTGTCTTGATATCGAAAGCGTCCACGGTCGTCATTTGACGACAATCAATTTATATGGGCTTCACTGAGAGAATATAAATAAATCGGTGTTTATATAAGAAGAAGCCATTAGTCGTATTCCGACCATTTATTGAATAAAATACTATATACATCGCATCCGGACTTTAATGGGTTAAAATAATCTCACTTTAGGCTTTCGGTAGCATTCGGCAAGTCGCCATGTGGGAAGAAATGAAATCATAGAGTGGATCCTAAGAATATCCAAAATTTGAAGAGACTGATGGAAAATAAGTGCCACTGAAATGAACTAATATTTTTCATTATATATATACCGAAATAATATTACCAGAATTATGCCAAAAATAATATTTTTCAGTTCATGGCAGAACTGAACTTATGCTTCTCAGTCTTGCATTTACCCTGGGGGAAATTAATTCTCACATCGCTGTTCATGCATACATGTAGATAGCCGGTTAGAGCAACTTCCATGCAGACAAATCCGTACTTTTGGTTTCTATTCGTGAACAATTTATGATACTATGTATATAAATGAGCAGATTAAAGATCAGACCAGACAGGCATTTCAGCTGGCGAAGCGCCAGCTGAAAAATTTCTGTGCGCTTTATGAAATGTTTCATAAAAATTCTCTCGATTTCTGCAGGATGACAATCTAAGGTTGTGGCAAAATCACAAGTAATTATGACTTGTAATATTTGCGAGTTATATTCTTCTAGGATATATGCTAATCAACTACTTGATAAATTTTATAGCATAGGGCTGCCATTCCAGGAGTCCGGGATTTGGAATTGGATGGCTTCCCTGTAACATCAGTTTTGAGAAAGTCAAAATCGATTTGTGAGACAAATGCAAGTCGACTACAGTTGCTTTCAAAATTGACTGAATGACGAAGTAGGCATGTAAGAAAGACAGACACCATGAAGAATGGACTTCTTCGATTCTCAATACGGCCAAGTCACACAGTTACTGCCTTTCTAAGTAAACGAAGAGGAAGTGAGTGATTTGACTGTTTCATTGAACAGAACGGCATAGCGCAAACTTCAATGAACAGGCGAACTGAGTGAACTGGATAAATGGCCACATTCGAATGCAATTGGATCCTGGAACAAGCGTTAATATTCAAGTTTCGAATGTTCATGTATTTATCGATGGAATGATAATTTGCAGCCTTAATAAATGAATTTCACGCTTCACCAACACATGCAATAATGAAAAAAGGAATATTATAGTTCAAAATGCGACAAAAACAGTTTTCTTAATTTGAATGTCATTTTTATGCAATTGTGATGAATGAAACTCAGTGTTTAGACATAGCAGCAAACATATTCTTTTTTAAGATGACACTGTTCAAATATAATATTACCTTTTCACTCTCTTGTCCTTGCTATGATCGATCGATGCAACTATATTACATTCTGAAGAAATTCACACCCAAGAAAGCTTGAGAAAATAATGCTGACAGGAAATACCCGTAAGGCGGAAAACTCCATCACATTCGCACGTGTGCGCTTTAGTAAATAACAAGGTTGAATGACTGTTGCATAACTGTATTCATGGTGATGTAAGAGACTCCTTGATCTGAACATCAAGATTGAATATTGATTAGAATCAAATTTGATTGCCTGATTTATGGATGTTTAACCGATAGTAAAAGAAAAGTTTGACGTGTTGAATGCACTGGGTGTCAGAGATGAAGTGTCAAACCAAGCCGCCAACCAGTCCATTGATGGCAATAACCATAAGCAGCAAAGAACGGACGAAATGTAGAAATAATTTAGAAGACTTACAAAAAAACTAACAGGACGCATTCGACAATTTCAAACTAAGCAGTGTTTTTTTCAATTCTTGAGTACATTTTCATCATCATTCTGTGAATTAAAAAAATCGTGTATAAATCCCAGAACCTTGAAATTTCGTGCATTCATTTTAAGCGCTATATATGAAAGATGACATTATGTAGCTGAGGTATTTCCTAAGATTCAAGTGCACATGATGATTTGTCTGAAGTAGACAGCTTTTACTGAGCAGGTATTGGCAGCAAACACGGCCGTGCTAAAACAAGACATTCATCCAGATAGACTGACATACCCACTGCTTCCACCTGCAGACCTACCAACCTTGAAACATGAAAATCCGGGACAAATTTTATTGCCGTAACTACCCGCGTATAGGACGATATCATGTATAGAACGCAGTGGATATTTGACCCCAAAAGCGATGGAAAGATTGTGTGCCTGCGTATAGGACGCATCCTAATTTTAATCCTTAATTTCCATTATTTTTTATAGAAACGGTGTCATTAAGTTAAGTCATCTCCATTCAATTGCTACGATCGCAGTGTGTGCTGATTCATGACTCACTCATCCTGTCAGTCGAAAGTATTGATATATTGATAAATATTGACAAATATTGCAAGTATGAAATGTTTATAGGAAATTTTTGATAAATGCATCATTTTTATAATAAATTAAGTCCATGGATAAGACGCACCTGGGCTTTTAGGTCAACTTCTGAAGAAAAAAGTGCGTCCTATATGCGGGTATTTACGGTATTACCAAAATGGTCGAGTAGCAATCCCATTTCATCAGCTTTTCGACTCCATTTATGATTTGGAATCAAAAGTAGAAAAATATCACTTATGAATGATAAATACGTCTATTTCACAACAGCAAGGCAACTGTGGACCATAAAAATGTTAAACTAAAGGTCTACAAGACTTGGCGAATATTGTCGATTATGATGGCAAATGATCGAATGAATAAACATTTCGATATGAGAAACTTGAAATCCTAGCAATTAAATCTGTCGTTGGTTAAATTCAGATTCCTACCCATAGGTTCGAGAAACCAAACTCTAAGATCAAGGTACGGACGCTTTCATCTAGGATGCCGTGCAATGAATTCAAAAACCTGTTCAAATGTAAAGCCTTTCTGACACGAGACTTTACTGACATATCTGCCAGTATTGCTATGTCACGACAGAAAGATCAGTCTAAAAGCAAGATCACAAGATACATCCCACCTTATTAACAGCATTCGTCGCAAAAACTGGAATGCAAATTTGGAACACACTTACTAACTTTTTTAAACTCAATAGAAGGAAATACATCCGGGCTACAAGATGATTAATAAGACATCAGCGTGAAAAGACAATGCCACTAAGAAATCCACAAACTTCATCATGCATGATTCCTTATCTTAGGATTGCGCGCGCACCGCATATTTTTGAAATATGCGTTCTTAAACGATCTAGAATTCATCTTAGGTGAATAAATTCAAAATCCGGGACAGCATTTTAACTTTTCCGGGACAGCTCCAAAATCCGGGACTGTCCCGGAAAATCCGGGACAGTTGGCAGGTCTGCACCGAATGGCTAAAGAAATAAATTATGCAGCAACAATGTTATTAGTTCCTTCGACTGTCAGGTAATTTGGTTTTCACTTGACCGTGTCAACGATAATAAAAAGCGCATGTCACACTTACCATCTTAACACCTGATAATACGAAAGTGATCATACACAGCGTTTAAAGAAAGATTGGGAAAATAGGAATTAAAACAAAATATGCTCAAAAAAGACTGTGAATTTCAATAAGAAGGAAAAGAGCATAGTATGCACATAAATGTCAAAGCTTTGAGTCAAACTCTAACCACAGTCTAGATCTAGATCTAGAGCTATGTTTAAGGTCGCTAATGACAGCCCACCATGCCTATTCAAATTATGCTTCTTCCATGATCAACGACGCAAACCAACTTGTGCCAATGAGCTGACTGTGATTGCAATCACAATATAACTAAGGCCGGCAATCGCCCTTTCATTGAAAAAAACGTGGACTTTATATTGTCATATATCAAGAGTTCACATGGAATTCATGTCATCTGCATGGATTTCAGCTAGAATGTTTCATTGACAAATGGCCCAAACATGCGCATAAATTCGTAGAAACATAGATTAACAATTGTGTAGAGATATGCATGGGGTTGGACATCCACATTTGAGAAGGACGCGAAAAGTATGCATGAATGAAATGGAGATGAAAAAATGGATGAAACAAATCAAAGTGTTTGATAGTTAAATTGTATTTTTTTTTATTTAAAAGTTTTTAAATTTACCTTATAAAATTTTGACAACAAACGTTACTTTTTGCACTTTGAAAAAAATGTAGTAAACGGTTTCAGAAAATGCTTAGCAAACACATTTTTGAGCAAGATATAAAAGAGAGTATTTTCAAAAGTTCTACTCATTATTCATCACATGTAATTCTGCTACACTTTTGTGTTCATCTTTGGATTCACGATTGACGAAGATACGGACCAAATGTATCTTGAATCTTCATTTCATAGACCAACTATATTAGGTAGTGGCAACTACGCATTTATTAAATTCCAAAGTGTAAGTAATGGGCAAAAGACCGTTCCAGGACACCATAAAATTCAAAAAAATAGTATCTTTAAAAACGACATAAATTCATGAATTTGAACCCTTTTTCAGGTTTTTAAGACCTAAATACATGAATTTAGTCCATTCAAAAAGTACCATTTTTTCAAAAAATGGTATTTTTAAAAACGACATAAATTCATGAATTTGAACCCTTTTTCAGGTTATGAAGACCTAAATTCATAAATTTGGGTGTTTTTAAAAATACCCAATTTTTCAAATTTTTCAAAATCTCAAATTTGAGAATTACAATTTTCTCGCTTAAATCATGACCGTTCCAGGACACCGAAAAAATCATAAAAGTTGAGAATTTCAAATTCATGAGTTTAGACGTTTTTCAGGTTTTTAAAATATATCATGTGACTAAAAATATTTCTTTAAAAGTGGAAGAAACAAAAATGGAAGAAACCGCAAGAATATATCCTTCAATATCATATGAACGTAGTTCTACTACCCCCTCCCTTCTAACTTCTAGGGGTCCCTTAAGAAATTTTTTTATTATAAAATTACCAACATAAATGAGTTTTTAAAATTATATGGAACGCAAACAACTACAAATTTTGATCTAAAGAAAATTGCAAATCAATTAGGAATAAAGAATTTTCATGTTCTAATGAGAGTCGAATTACAATTGATCAAAAATAAGCCAACAATAACTATAAATTTCATAACAAATCTTCACACAACAGATGAAAAAGGAGTACTTTGGTCTGCAGGTATCTTTAATAAAAATCGAGATAATTACTATTTCGACCTCCTATGGACTTCCACCTACAAATGAAGTCAAAAAATTACTTGGCAATGGAACTTATAATACATTTCAAATTCAAAAACCGGGGCGGGGTGGAACTACTTACTGTGGTCAATTATGTCTTTATGTTTTATTTAAATTACAAAAAGGAGTACCATTTCTTGATATTGTGTTAGAATTGAATGAAAATAATGATAATTAAAAATCAGTTCGTTGTAATTCATTTTGATAAAATCGGCCGCTGATATTTTCATCATCTAAATCTTTGATTTCGTAAGTAATCGGATAAGTTTGTTTTATTTTACAAACTTCAAATATCTCTTTAGTCCAGTATCCAACAAAACCTTTTTCAAATTTATTCTTATACTTGAATATTCGCACTCTATCCTCAATTTTAAATTTCGGCTTACGTTTCTGTAAATTCGGATTATTCTCATTCAAATTATTATTTTCGTTCGAATAATTATTTTCGAATATTTTCTTTCGTATCAAATCGGGGTCGTTAGAAGCATTCTTTGGATTTTCTTCAATACCAGAATGAACTTTATTATTGTACTCTTCTACAACTCCTGGTAATATCTTCAACCATTTCTGATTTCTTTGCTCAGTAAATTTCTTGAATAATTTATTTTTTAACGTCCGATTGAATCTTTCTATCACTACAGCTTTTCCACCGTTTTCAGTTGAATAAACAGTTTCAAATAGTGGCTGAACGTTTCGGTTATAAAATTCCGACCCTTTATCTACAAACAATTTTTTTGGCCTTCTCTAACTTTCTTTAAAGATTTCTTCAAACGCATATTTAACTGATAGACCACTTTTATTTTTTAAAGGCTTTACCCAAGCGTATCGTGTATATAAATCTATAACGGTCAATGCGTATTTGTAGTCCCTTTCATTCGGCATATGAATAAGATCAGCACTCCAAATATCATCTTTATTAAATACTTTTACTTTCAATAAATATTTAGGCCTTCTGCATTCCTTGTGGATTTCGGACGCGTAGGTTCGAGCGTTGCTCTCAGACAGCTTTGCTGTCGTTTCATTTAAACCCTGACCGAATAATATTTTAGCTTGTAAAGCTTTCTTAACAAACATTCTTTCAATTTTTTCTCTAAATGTAGGATTTTGAATACTATCTAATTCTTGAATCATCTTCTTATCAGCTGCATGTCGAAAACTTAGATCATGATTTCGATAAGCTAAATCATGCCTGTAAGCTTCGGCATCTACTCTATTTATTGGTTCTTCACCTGGTTTCGGATTATTATTCTCATCTAGTCTTATATCTAATCGAGTTCCTGGACCAGTATATGAATGACCAGGAAGATGTTTTTCTTTCGAATATTTACTCCAAATAAATCCAGGAAAGTTTTCTAATGTTTTTTGTATGTCGTTACCTTCATAAATTTTACAATTTGAGGTTTTATGTACTTTTAAGAGATAATTCAATAAATCTAAATTAGAAATTTTTAATTTAATTAAATTTTCGGAATTAGTAGAATTCATTTTAAAAGATAAAATAAATTTTTTTTACCTGATAGAACCAAAGGTTCTGAGGCTTTAGCCGATAGAACCAAAGGTCCTGAGGTTATTACCTTATCATACTAGGACTTAGATATATTCCAGAACCATCTTTAGTTTCTTTAATTTCAATTAAATCATCAACATTGTGGAGAATATTTTTGAGAACTCGTTTTCCTTCATCAACTAAATTTAATTTACTAATAAAATTCTCTACTATTCCTTCTCCCCTAGCAACATTCTCTAACTCCCTATTATGACGTTTTTGTTCTTCTAATGCTGCCTTCTCTGATTTATTTTTATTTACTGCTTGGACAATACCAGCTGTCCCACCTGCAACACTTCCTGCAGCTGCTATGCCACCTATTATTAGTGGAATTAATGGGAGAATCCCGCCATTCTTTTCTTCTTGTAATTGAATATTCGTCCCCCCCCCCTATCATTGGTTTACTTATGTAATACTTTTTTTGTTAATCGTAATAGTTTTTGGGGTATTTTTGTCAACAATGTTACGTAGTTTTAATTCAACAATTTTATTATTATTACTTTTCGCTTGCGACATTTTTAATAATAAATTTTAAGTTACCAAAAATTTTTAATCTATTCTAGTTATGAATAAATTTTAAGTTACCAAAATTTTTAATCTATTCTAGTTACGAAAAATTTTTAAGTTAAGAATTTTTAATCTATTCTAGTTATGAAAAAATTTTAAGTTATCAAAAATTTTTAATCTATTCTAGTTATCAAAATTTTAAGTTATGAAAAAAAATAAATTAATCCTAGCCATCTTTCCATTAAGAATTTCAATAGAATATTTTACATCTTCTAGCAATAAACCATAAGCCATCAATGAAGTTGTGGAATCTTTTTTTTCAATATTAATTGTTAAATCACAACCAGTCTTGATAATATCTTCAGATTGTGCACTTAAATCGAAACAGAAAACAGGATATAAATGTCTCCAATCTCCAGGAGTTAATTGTGGTTCAACTCCAAATTCTATACAAAGATTTCGATAAGAATCATATCCTTCCATAAATTGATTATTGGTATCATCGAATCTTAATGGATCAATTGGATATCGGGTTTGATTTAATGAAACTTGTAAACTTCAAATTGTATTAATATGAAAAAGATTGTTGTTCTTATCAAAACTTGGAGAATTATTTCTTTGAAATGTTAGTAATAAATATCTTGGAGTATTCGCAGTTCTAGTAAAATGCCAGTTAAATCTTTGTTCGGAAAAAGTTACTGAACTAGCAGTTCGCTTTAGAAAATTTACTGGAATTGGTTTGTTAGTATTTAATCTTTTTGCAATAGCTGTTTTAATCTCTAAACTAGGAGTAATATGCTTAATCCACCATTCAATTCTATCAATTTTTAAATATGCTTTTTTTCCAGTCTTACCAAAAAAGATTAATTCATTATTTGCTGTGTGATGAATTATCAATTTAAATTTTAATTGATATGATATTTTATCATAATCTAAATATCCGAATAATGGAGACAATGACCAATTAACTGTCTGTTTAATTTTCTTGTTAAATTCACGTCTTTCTTTATATGCATCATTATTTGTTTTATTTAAATGTTTTGCAATATTTTCTACATCTTTCGCAATTCCTGCGGTATCTGTTCCAGCGTGAGTTAAATAATCAACAATTATGCCATCATTTGTATCAGGAAACCAACCTTCGATTTCATACTTTTTATTATTTTCACCAATTGTTACAAATCTAAGCATTGTATCAATTACACCTGGACGTATGATACTTTCTCCACGCGTGGATCCACACTAATAATCCACGTTTATATTTTTGTGAGCAAAATATTTGTTTCATCAAATAAGAAAAATTACCATATGGAATTACGAAGATGAAACAGCAATAGAGTTGTCTCATTCCTTTTCTACGCAGTTTCAAACCAAAATAATGCCATGCCTTCCATTAATTGGTGTTCTAATGCAAACAGACTTAATAAATTTATGCCTAACCTAAACTAAATATATACCTATCCCGATCAATACAAAGTTGACAGCACAAGAAAGACGGCTCTTGTTGAAGAGGATCCATTTTCAATGTAGCTCACATATTTGATTAATTATCCGTTCACCATACAAAAAGACGAGACACCAAGGCATGATTGAAAAGGTATACACGTTCAAGATGGACAGCCAAAGCACGAGGAAAAATACCTAAATATCACGAGGAGAAATACCTAAATATGTTCAATCAAAAAGCACAAGATTGCCTAATCGATGGACAATCCATGGGTAGTAGACTCACCACATGACAAAGGAATGTAACCAGTAATGTTGCATAAATTCAAGAATGAAAGATGAACGAAAGCTTTCCCTAGTTGTGCAGCACATCATCCTTACTATATAGCCGATGACCTCTGAGACGTGCACGGATCCTTACATGGCCAGATCCACATATAGGAATCTACAAAAAATTTATCAACCTTTTCAACTTATTCTCTTGAAATAGCTGACGAGTTCTCAGCATAAATACGTGGACCAAACATTTTCTTGTAGCCTAACACCTCTACTTCACTATCCCGATGCTCACTAGGACGTGCCCTCCTTATTTGCCCCAATCCACGCCAGTCCACTTACATGTAGGCCAATAGGAAACTACAAAATTAATCAACCTATTCTATTGAATTAACTAACAGTTATCAGCACAAATGCGTGGACCAAACATTTTCTTGTAGCCCAACACCTCTACTTCACTATCCGATGCCTGTTGGGGACGTGCCCTCCTTATTTGCCCCAATCCACGCCAGTCCACGTGCATGTAGGCCAACAGGAATACTACAAAAATTAATCAACCTAATTCTCGTGAATTAACTAACAAGTTCTCAGCACAAATTGCGTGGACGAAACATTTTCTCGTAGCCTAAAAAACACCTCTACTTCACTATCCCGATGCCTGTTGGGGACGTGCCCTCCTATATTTGCCCAAATCCACGCCAGTCCACGTGCATGTAGGGCTCAATAGGAAACTACAAAATTAATCAACCTATTCTCTTGAATTAACTAACAAGTTTCTCAGCCACAAATGCGGGGACCAAACCATTTTCTTGTAGCCTAACACCTCTACTTCACTATCCCGATGCCGTTGGGGACGTGCCCTCCTTCTTTGCCCCAATCCACGCCAGTCCACTTACATGTAGGCCAATAGGAAACTACAAAATTAATCAACCTATTCTATTGAATTAACTAACAAGTTCTCAGCACAAATGCGTGGACCAAACATTTTCTTGTAGCCCAACACCTCTACTTCACTATCCCGATGCCGTTGGGGACGTGCCCTCCTTCTTTGCCCCAATCCACGCCAGTCCACGTGCATGTAGGCCAATAGGGAACTACAAAATTAATCAACCTATTCTATTGAATTAACTAACAAGTTCTCAGCACAAATGCGTGGACCAAACATTTTCTTGTAGCCCAACACCTCTACTTCACTATCCCGATGCCGTTGGGGACGTGCCCTCCTTCTTTGCCCCAATCCCCCCAATTGAATATATAGAGTGTAGTTATTTTTCAAAAAAGTAATGGTAATCAAAAATATAGAAATTCATCAGAAGATACAAAGCAAGTTATACATGTTAGAAAGCATTTCATCAATTTACATATATGAATTACATTACACACGTTACACAACAAACGAACACGGCGATCAAGGCTTTTCTATATACACAATGTACACTTCCATGCGTTCAACGCCAATCTATCGTAGGACTCCTCCGCCACACAAAGGCTCTGTGGAAATTGCATCCGCAGTTAAGACATTGAACCTGCAGGAATGGAAACAACTCTTGTTAATGTTTCTGTGATTGTACAGAAACTCGTGAAGACTTACAAAAATAATTTCACTTATCATATGCATAAAGCTCATCATCATTGGATGTGTTTCTTGTGGAAGAACAGTATTTTTTTTGTCTATGTAACTTTGTGTAAAATATGCTTTGCAGAATTTCATGTGCGGTGACGAAAACGATGTCGACTGTTCATCATCTTTATAGTGCCGCGTGCATCCCTCTAATGCTATGTAGAAATATTCGGACAATCCGACCAAATATGGCCTATATTTAGTAATTAGCATCACGTCATGACCATCTCTTACGGTCTGTTGTAGAAACATGTAGTAGCCTACATGTACGTGGATTGGCGTGGATTGGGGCAAAGAAGGAGGGCACGTCCTAAAGAGCATCTGGATAGTGAAGTAGGTGTGTTAGGTTACAAGAAGATGTTTGGTCCACGTATTTATGCTGAGAACTTGTTAGTTATTTCGAGAGAGTAGGTTGAAAAATATTAACTTTGCGTAGATTCCTGTACGTGGACTGGCGTTGATTGTGGCAAAGAAGGAGGGCACGTCTACGAGGGCATCGGGATAATAAAGTACGGGTGTTAGGCTACAAGAACATGTTTGATCCACGCATATATGCTGAGAACTTGTTAGTTATTCCCAAGAGAATAAGTTGGAAAAGGGTTGATTTAATTTTTTCGTAGATACCTATTACGTGGGATTATGTGCTATGGGTAATGGAGCACGGTCCTACAGGTCGTCGGGATAGTGAGGTAGATGTGCTAGGTCACTTGAAAAGGCCTGCTCCACCTCTTCTAACAGATATTTGGGTAAGAGAATGCAGCAAGGAAATACATTAAGTGTTGAATATCTCAGTGTAAAACGTAAGATACTGAATTGAAATATGTTTGCAATTGAGTAAAATTTCGAAATAATTTCTATCTTTAATTTGATTGGTTGAATGTGAAGACGTGGATTATTAGCGTGGATCCACGCGTGGAGAAAGTATCATACGTTACACCTGGAGAATCACTTATTGTTTCTATATTTTGAGTTGCAACATCTAAACGCATTTGTGTAAATAATCTTGGAAAAAAATTATTCTCTAGTGCAATATTATCGGTATCTGGTAATGGTGTTGTAAAATTGGCATCACTATATAAAGAATATTCACAATGTAAAAACGAATCAGGTAAATATATATAACTCTGCTGATTATCAACTTCAAAAATTAAATCACCTCCGGTATTTACTCGACTGGAAGTTCCGGGATTCATTGCAATTCTTATATAGTCATTCTTTTTTTGATTGTAACTGACGAACAGAGGATCGTCTAATCTAAATTTATTTTCGATAAGCGAAGACATTTTTATAAAAAATAATTTGACTTTTTGTTTTTCTCACACACAGAAAAAATTTTTACTAAAATAATTTTACTAAATAATTTTACTAAAAAAAATTATCTAAAAAATTTTACTAAAAAAATTTACTAAAATATAATTTTTGAATCTTGCTAGACCAGCTCCGCTACAGCTTTGCTGGTTAAACCGAAGGTTGCTGCTCACGCCATTGCCTCTTATTTCTTCAATTGAACGTTCTATGGCTACGCCTGTTTTCTTCCCCTTTTTACTATCAGACGGAGCTCCGCTCCTCAAGGTTTCCCCCACAGCTATGTTAGCAATTTTGTTTTTTGTTTCCTCTGAAAGTTTTTTTAAATTTTTTAGTTCTTCAGAATCATTCCTAAGTTTACGAATAGCTTCTAGTTGTTTTAATTCGTTTTGAGACTTACCAGCATTTGATATTGCACTAGCTGTACTACCTATAGCAGCTCCTCCTTTTGCAGCAGATGTAATCAAATCTTTATTATTTCTAATTAAGTTAACGATACTTCCAATACCAGAGAATATACCATCCCCTTCTTTTTGAATTGTTTCTACACTGTCATAATGGTAAACAGATTTCTTAGATGGTTCATGAGCAATTTTTTGATTTGAAGCAAAATGTTTAAGATTGTGTTTATAAATTATAGGCATTTTTTAGGATTAAATTTGACTTTTGGGAAAAAATATTTACGATTGGTTAGAAACCTGAGGACCTTTGGTCCGTTTAAGATTTACGTTTGTGAATGGACAACAAATTCGAGATAACTTTATTAATTGACTGTTGCACTTTATCTATTGGGTCAAGCAGCGTGTGATGTACTTTAATTTCTTTTCTATTAACTTGCATTATTTCTCCTGATTCATCTTCATATGCCGTTTTAAGCTGCATTTAACTTAATTTTAAGAACACAAACTCTAATTGTCTTTTAACAGCCAATCTAACTGTTCTTTATTTTCTTTAGAGTTTTCTTGTAAATTTTTCTTTAATTCATTTTCTAAATTGATTTTAAGAGTTTTTAAATTTTATCAACTTTTTTGATTAAGCGAGTTTACTTCATTTATTATTCTATTCATCTTTTTTTCATTTGTTGAGTAATTTTAGAACTTAATTCATCAACACTTTTTTTGGAATGTAGTTTGTAATTGCTTTAAATTTTTTTTTAATTCTTCCAGGTAGTTTTTCTATTTCATCTTCTAATTGTTCTTTTAACATTTTTATCTGATGTTTATTTTTAATGACTGCAGATTTTAAATTTATAGAAAGTAATATTAAAATTTTTGATTGTTCAGAAATCTTTTTAAAAAGTTTTGCTATATCTGCTTCTAGCTCTCTATCTTTTTTATCAAGTTTTAATAATTTTTCGTTTAATGATTTGTCATTAAGTTTAAGCAACTTTAATTCATTCATCAGTGGAACCAAAACATCGTTTATATATTTTTCTTTTAAGTCATTGATTTGTGTATCAACATATTGTTTATTTGTTTACTCTGTATTTTGTTGCGGAAGAATAGAAAGATGCAATGGACCAGATAAAACGTCTCCAGTTTTCATGATATAATTTTCTATTTCTATTTCTAATTCACGATTATTCGGGATATATGCACCATCACCAACATTTGGTAACATCATTTTTAAAACAATAAAAAAGTAATTTTATTTATATAATGAGAAAAAAAATAAATTTTTTTTCTAATAAAAATAAAAAATAAAATATGTTTCTAATAAAAAATCAAAAAATAAAATATTTTCTAAATAAAAATAAAAAAACAAAATTTTTCTAATAAAAATAAAAAAATAAAATATTTTCTAATAAAAATAAAAAAACAAAATTTTTTCTAATAAAAATAAAAAAATAAAATTTTTTCTAATAAAAATTAAAAAATTGAAAAAGCAAATTTAAAAAAATATATTCGTCCACATCGTCCTGTTCTTCTTATTCGACGAGATCAACGGGATTTGAAAATAAATGTTTTGATAATAATAATAATCCATGTATAGATGTTAATATTTTATTTCGATTACAAGCCGAAATATTTAGAGAACAGACTAAAGGTTTACCTTCTATAGAAACTAACTATTGTATTTTTCCAGGTGATCCATTTATTAAATTTATGGATATTGTTAGTAAATATAATGATGTTGCATATGTAGAATTAAATAAAGAAAACATGGTTATTATTGGTCATAATAATGTTTACGGATTTATTAGAGCAGTTTTGCCGATTAGTAATACTGATTGGATAGAAACTAAAATTATTAATTATATCAATATTAAAGAATTACTTAAAAATTAAAATCTTTCTCAAAGCCCCCCCCCCCGAAAAAATTAGATTATTTGTTGATGAACAAAATCAATATAATATTCATATCGAGAGTAAAAAGCATAACGAAGAATTATTATGTCAAGTTTATTATATAGATACAATTTATAAACAAGAAACATTAGAAATGCCGCAAAGATATGATGATGATACATATATAGGATTATATTCAAACTTAAATATTAATTTGTTAAAGTCTTATATAAATGGTTTAGCTCAACAAGAGAAAATTTATATGTGGACAACACCTTATACTATTAACAATGACCATAATCATAATCATAATAAACGAACCGAAGGTTCTAGGGCTTTGCCCGATCTTAAAGAATCTTATAATAATAATAATGATGATACCGAAACATCTGAAAATGGTGTAAATGGTAAAAAAGATTATAAAAATTTAGGTGAAGAAAAATTTATATCTCATACTGATGTACATGATATTAATACTACATATAATCAAAATTTATCTAAATTTCATTTTCTTACAATTGAAAATAATAATGATGGCATAGTTGAAGATACTGTTCGTCAACTATGTGTCGGGTCTACAAAATTTAAATTAGGATTTACATCTAATCAATTTAAAATTTTATCATCTTTAATAAAAACTAAAAGTGATTCAGATTATGGTGGTGTTATTAAATTTTCCAAAAGAGATCAAAGACCAATATTTTTCTCTATTATATTACTATCAGATAAAAGATGTAATTTAGAGTTAGATATTCCAATAAGAGAATGGTATCCTATCAGGGAATGGCATCCTATACCAAAAAGTGTAATTTATGATGTTGAAGAATCAATTTATGATGATGATGAAGAATCAATTGATGATGATGATGAAGAATCAATAGTTAGTGAAAATAAATTTAAATTATCATTTGGTAAAAGGTTATATGATAAAACTTAATATGATAAAACGTTATATGATAAAACTTAATATGATAAAACTTAATGTGATAAAACTTAATATGATAAAACATTATATGATATAGAAAATAAAATAACTAAAGAACGTGAAATATATAATGATATATATTTACTCTCAAGTCCTTGATATTAGAATGTTTATATCTAAAATTAAAACAGAATTTTTTCTTTAAAAATAAAAAAATTTAAAATAACAAGTTTTATTGTAACTTATGCAAAAAAAAGTTGCAAACAAAAAGAAGTTATCAATCTCATTTAAATAGTAAATTGCATTTACAAAATGTAGATCGAGTTGATGAAGGAAATATATTAAAATTAAATAGTTATAAAAACTATCTAGAAACATTGCCTACTGATATAAAAGTTAAAAAAATTTTTGATGATTATTCACATTCGGAATATAAAAAAGTTTTTAATAGTGAAGATGAACATGTACATGGGACATCGGAGATATCTTCCAGGGCTTGGCCCCTACCAGATGGAAGATATTTATTTAGCGATACTGATGAATTTGATGAAGCTGAACGAACCGATGAAGCGGAACGAACCGAAGGTTCTAGGGCTTCGCCAGTAACAGATATAAAATATTTATTTAATGAATCGGTTGAACATAATGAAACCGATAAAACTTTTTCTGATATTCTAACCAACTTTTATAATATATTTAAGAAATCTTTTAAATGTTATATGAATGTAGAAGTACTTTATACAAATACTGGACCTGATGGAATTCCTGAAGAAATAATACAAGGACATTTTACAAATTCACAAGAAATTCATAATGTAAATGATATACAACCCATATTTGAATCGATGATACTTAAATGAGAAAATTGTATAATTGAAGCCCAGTTACGTGAATCTGGTTGGAGATCTGTTAAAATACTATCTAAGAAAATAGTAATTGATAAATATAAAAATAATACTGGTGGTAGTTATGTTCCTTTACCTTTCAGTTCACCACAAATAATCAACATAAAAAATGAAGATGATTATTGTTTTCTGTGGAGTATTATAGCACATTTACATCCTGCAGAATATCACAAAGAAAGACTAAGTCATTATAATAAAGAAGAATACATAAAGGAATTTGATCTTTCTGATGGTTTAGATGAATTTCCATATGATTATAATAGGTTAATAAAGTTTCATAAAAAGAACAAAAATTTAATAGAAGTAAATGTTTTTGAATTAAATGTGAATTATGTTTCTATTGGTAAAATTACTCCACTTTACTCAGATTCAAAAAAATTTTATTTGAATAATAAAAATTTATGTCAATCAGAAATAGTATATAATAAAAGAGGAAATTACATGCATCATAATATTTTTTACCAAGGAAATATAATATGTACTGAAAAATTTGAAATTGTTAAAACACTATCACCAATAATGATTAATCACAATAATTTTAAAGGACGTAATTATAATTATGATTATGATTCCGATTATTTATCTTTATCTTTAGAATATCAACAAAACTTACAAAATTTACATGAAATTTTACAAAAATGTAAAACAGATTATCAACAACAAACAAAAATATTAGTACAAGAATATGGCCATAAATATCAAAATAAGATAGAAACGATTCAAAAATTAAATGAAGACAATAATGAAGACAATAAAGAATTAAATAATGAAGAAAATGAAACCAATCAAAAAATAAATGAATCTTTAAAAAAATGTCTACAACAATATAAAGAACAATATAATAAAGAATATAGTTATCAGTTACAAATATTAAATCAAAATTTTCATCGAAATACATTTACAAAGAAATATAAAAACACATGAAATATATCAAGATAAATTTGAAAAACTAGAACAGTCAAAACAACCAGCACAAGCGAATATATTATATTATCAGGGTCATTTTATATGGTGTAAAGATGTTTCTATATTCACAAAAACTTCAGATAATGCTAATTTTCCTTGTCTCCAATGTATGACGAGCTTTAGAACTAAAGAAGAAATGAATAGACATTTGGAGAATTGCCAACAAAATGAAGCAGTTGAAAATACTTTCCTAAAGATGATTATTTAATATATAATAGACATTTATTTTAAAAATAAAGTACCCTTTACTATTTATTGTGATTTCGAAGCATATAATGTTAATATGACACAAAAGCACGGGACATCGGAGATGTCTTCCAGGGCTTCGCCCGATTCTGAAAATTGAAAATGATAATTCTGAAAATGATAATTCTGAACAAAGTAAAGAAAAATATTTATTTGAATAAAAACCATTATGTTGGGGAATGTACATTCACTCAAATTATCCTGAATTATTTAAATCAGAATATTTTCAATACTATGGTGAAGATAGTTCAGAAATGTTTACAAAGAAAGTAGAAGAATTACAAGGACGTTTTTCACAATTGCTTGAAACAAATATACCAATGCTTCCATTAACGGATGAAAAAAAATTAATTTTGTTAATGAAACAAATTGTTATTACTGTGGAAAAGAATTTATGAAAAATTATAAAAATGGCAAAGGTAGATATCTTGACAAGCGAAGCGACGGCTCTGCCGTCAAAGTAAAAGATCATGATCATCTAAATGGATTATATAGAGGTGCAGCACATAATTCTTGTAATCGTAAGGCTAATAAATTTAAATATAACTTTGTTCCTCTATATTTCTATAATGGTTCTAAATATGGTTTCCATCTAGTAACGAAAGATTTATTTTCATCTGAAAAATTACAACAACAACAAATAAATGTACTATGTAAAACAGAAGAAGAATATTTTTCAATGCAATTAGGTTGTATCAGAATTTTAGATGCATTTAGATTTTTTACTCCTTATTCATTAGATTTTATGGGAAAAACTTTGAAATCTGAACAATGTAAAATATTAAATAAATATAATTTACAACCTTTAAAAGGAATATTTCCGTATGAGTACATAACTGGAGATTTCAATTCTGTGAATAAAATTATGGAAGAAAAACAACTTCCTCCAATAAATAAATTTAAATCAACATTAAAACAATCACAATTATCTGAAGAAGACTATGCAGAAGCTGAAAAGAATTGGAGAGAGTTAAATTGTAAAACAATGTATTATTATACAATGAAATATCTACAGATAGATGTATTAATCCTTGCTGATCTTTTCGAAAACTTTCGTGATATGTGTTTAGAATATTACGGAATAGATCCATGTTATTGTTATTCTACACCAGGTTTAATATGGTTAGCAGGATTAAAACATACAAATGTTAATTTTAAACATTATAAAGAAAATACATATGATAAATTATTATTTTTTGAATCTGGAATTGGAGGTGGAGTTTCATCAGTTTTAGGTAATCGTTATGTACAGTGTTACAATAAAAAAGTAAATCCTGATGATTATGGAATAATGAAACCTTTATCTCCAGAAGAAAGTGATCAGTTTATAAAATTGTTTAATCAAAATATAGAAGGACTTATATCAAATGAAGTTAGTCAAGCAGCAGTTGATGAAATCATGAGAGAAAAGTATTTGTTATATTATGATTTTAATAGCTTATATTCTTCTTGCATGATACAAGAATTACCAACAGGTGAAATGTCATGGTGTAATATTCTTGATTATCAAAAAACATATGATGGAAATTATAATCATGGTTATATATATGAAGCTGATTTAGTATACCCTGATGAAATAAAAGATAAAACAAAATATTATCCTTTCTGTCCCGAAAACAAAATACCCAATATAGAAGATTTTTCAGATTATCAAAAATCCATAATTCCTAAGAAATACAGACCAACAAAAAAACTTATGTTAACACAAAGCAATAAAGGAAAGTATGTTGTTGAAGGAAGAATGCTAGATTGGTATTTAGAACATGGAATGATTCTCACGAAAATACATCGAAAACTATTTTATCAAAAATCTAAATGGTTAAAAAATTATATAGAGTTCAATATTGAAAAACGTAAAATAGCTAAAAGAAATAAAGATGATTTTGGAAACGTGTTCTTCAAATTAATGAATAATGCATTTTATGGTAAGACTTTAGAAAATGTGCGTAATAGACAAAATATTGAAATAGTTTATGATAAAGATAGGTTTCAAAATTTAACAAGGAAACCTACATATAAAAGAACTACTAGATTTAGTGATGAACTATGTGCTGTACATTTACGTCTAATTAGCGTAAAACATGATAAGTTTAATTTTATTGGATTCACTATATTAGAATTAGCTAAACTATTTATGTATAGATTTATATATGATTATTTAGCACCTGCTTATGGCAAAAACTATAAATTACACTTTACAGATACCGATTCTGTTTTCTTAGAATTAACAATACCGTATAATTCTACGCTTGTTAAAGAAATAGATAAAATAAAAGATATCATTCATCCTTCTGATTTATGTAAAGTAAAAGATGAATTAGAAAGAAATGAAGATTTCATAACAGAAGCTATATTTTTAAAATCTAAATGTTACTGTTATAATACAATTAATAATATTAAAACACATAAAACATTAAAAGGAATTTCAAAGGCATCAGTGGCTAACCAAATAACATTTCAAGATTATAAAAATGCATTACTTAATAATGAAATAAAAACAGCATGTAATTATAGACTTAATTCAAAGAAACATACAATGTATTTAAAAGAAGAACATAGATTAGCATTAGATCCATTTGATGATAAAAGAAAAATTTTACCTGATGGAATAACTACTTCACCTTTTTAAAGTTTATTTATTATTATTTAAATCCGTCTAGAAAAAAAAATTTATTATTTAAATCAGTCTAGAATAAAAATTTTTATTATTTATTACTCAGTATAAAAATTTTTTTATCACTCAGTAAACAAATCTTCTATCGACTTTCAGTCAGAGAACAATTGTTCGATAACTCTATCATGAATTTTTTTATCAATATTAATTGTAATGAAGCCATAATCTTTTGACCAAGCATTGTTACACGATTGTTTAAATTCATCTTTATTTCTTACACATAAATCTCTTAAACAAATCACTTAAGTTTCTTGCATTTATTTCAAATAGTATAAATATACTTGCATTCTTTCTAATAACACTTCCGTCTAATGAATACATACTTTGTGTTAAATAAAATACACTACAGTTGTTATGTCTACCTCTTGTGAAATAATTTCTCTGAACTGACTGATTTCCATCATTAACACAATCATCAAAAATTACACAATGTTTCATTGTTTTATCTAGTTTACTAGGATCTTGCATATTACCACTATCATCTATTAATTGTATCTTTATATGCTCATTTTTATTGGATTCTACTAACTGATTATTTTTTGCTGCTTCTTCACACCACGAACTTATTTCTTCTTCATCTACAGATTTTTCATATTCTTTGAATAATGAAGCAATTGCTGTTTTTTTAAGATTATTTTCAAATCCATATTTTAAAAATTGATAGACGGGTTGTTCTGCTGTTGCTGTATAAATTATAAGATTGTTATAATCCAAAAAATTTGGAGTCGTTAAAATTTTAAACAATAGATACGTTTTACCACAACCTGATCTTCCGCAAATAACTGACAAAACTTTATTAGATAAATTTGGATGATGATTAAATTTGAGTTTTTTTTATTTAATGGAGGTAGTTCACTCATTTTTAATAAGAAAATTTTATTTTTATTTTAAAAGAAGAAGAAGAAAATTAAACTTCTCTAGCTTCGCGTGGGAGTTTATACCTCTCGAACGGGAGTTTATACCTCCCGAACGGGGGTTTATACTTCCCGAACCAAAAGATCTATCATAATCTCTTCACCTCCAAAATTTATTTCTTGTCCTTTTTCATCAGTGATTCTAATGTTAATGTTGTTAATAGTTTTTCTTGTAATAGGGAAATATATTAATGTTTGTGGAATTACATTTAATCTATAACCAATGGGTACAGTAAAAGCTGGAAAACTGAATATTAAATTTGCCAATTTACCATTTATATATCCTCCTTCAATAATGTCACAATGTACAACAATTGAATTTATTTCAGTTATTTTTGGAATCTTCTCACCTAAATGATAGCCTTGACTATAGGTTTGTTTATTAAATCCTAATAGCTTTGACAATGATCTATCATGATTAAAATCAACTTGATGATTTTCGTCTAAAGTAAGAGAAAATTTATTAACTGCCGGTTCAACTGCAAAATGTAATTGTTTCTTATCTTTAAATGGTATACCTAAATGTCTCTTAATTTCATTTGATATTGATTCAACTTCGTAAGAACCAGGAAGAAAAGTTAGTACTTTCCACGTTTTGCCTTTATCATTAGAATATCTAAATTGATCATTCACATCTTTGATAACGTTTTGAATAGTGCTAAATGTAGAGAAACTAGTCAATGCAATTTGATAATTTTTATTTTGTTCTAAATGTAGAATGGGTTCTAAATTACAAGTGTGTGATGAAGTAGTTGTTATAATTTTTAACGTCGTACTAAATTTTGATGAACACAAAATCTCTGTTAAATTTTCTAAATGATTATTAATTTTGTCAAAATCTACTGATGATAATTCTCTCGAAGACATTTTTAAACAAAAAAATTAAACAGATATTTATTTATGAAATATTTTTTATAAAAAAATCATAGATAAAAATCGTTGATAAAAAAATCATAGATAATAAATCATAGATAAAAATTAGAAACAACATATTTCAGCTACGGGCGAAGCCCTTAAAGACATCAGAGATGTCCCGTTATATTTTTATAATCCTCTTCATTTAGAATCTTCTTTTCTAACAGTCTTTTCAATATAGCATGAATTTCATTGAAACTAGAATTATGTCCTTCTTTTATTGCCGATATTAAAATATTTAATCTATTTAGTAATTCTTGTGGATCATCTGGTAAAAATACAGTTTTTTCTGTTTTCTGTTTTTCAGATGAACCTTTTCCTACTTTAACTCCCGTTGATAATAAATTTTCTAATTGTTTATAACGTCTAAGAGATTTTACTGCACCAACTCTATCTAACATAGCTTTATATTTTATGAGATCTTCTACAGCATAATTATTTAAATCTGCTCCTCTTAAAAGATCAACAAAATTTCTATCTAAATTAAAAGGAGATTTATCTGGTGAAAAAATTAAACCTCGAAAAGGTTGTGGAAATATTTCTTTTTGTCCGAGATAAAATCTAGGTATTGTTTTTCCATCTATAAATGAGATAGAATGTTCAAATTGCATAGATTTTGGTAATTTCTTATTAATGTTTGATTCTAGTATTCCATAGTCATCTAATATAGTTTTGTGCTCTGGATCTGTTATATCAATTTGTTTATCATTATTTGTAAGTTCTTTTTCAAGAATTTTAAATGGTTTCATAGTTTTTTCAAAATCAGTTTTTACTTGCTCGGTTTGCTGCATTTTTTCAAACATATCAGATTGAATACCAGCTTTTATCATTCTATGTTGAAGATGATTTTCTTTCATAATATTTCTTTGTTTTATTAACTCTTCTAATTGTTTTATTCTTTTAAAATTATCAGCTCTAATTTTATCCATTTTTAAAATATAATATTTGAATTTTGTATTGGGTAACATTGGAATACAGCAAAAACATTTTACTGAACAAATTATTTTTTTATTGCTTTGTTGTTTGACATCTTTTCGTTTAAAGTTTTCTCGTTTTAAGTTTTGTTTAATAAAGTTTTGTTTAATAAAGTTTTGCTTAAATTTCGCTTAAAGTTTTTAGCTCTTCTAAAAAAATTTTGTCATTTTCTTCATTAGAAATTTTACCATCACTAGAAATTTTGCCTTACTGTCTATTCTTATAATCAAATTTTTCGGAATGTAATTGAAAGTTTTGATTTACTTCATTAGCTATTTGATCAAATTTTTCAATCTCATCTAACGTAATAACATTATCATCACATACTCTTTGAAAGTAGTAGTGTAATTTGTCATAAACTTCATTAATATGTAAATGCTTAGTTTTTAATGATTTTCGTTTCTTAGTTATTAAAGATTTATCTAACATTGTAACAAGTGAAGTTGCAAAAACACCCGTACCTGTTAAAGCTGTAGCAACTACTGAAATTACTAAAACACCTGAAGATATAACAATTGTTAAAGCACCTAAACTTATTGTTAAGAATATGCCAATTCCTTGTGTTACATTCTTAACTTTGCTCCATCTCTTTCTTAATTTTTTATAATGCTCTAATCTTAATAATAATTGAGATTCCTTATCTTTCATATACCTAACTCTATCTTTGTGTTTTTCTTTATTCATTTTTTCAATGTCCATTAAAGTAGAACTACGTTCATATGATAACGAAGGATATATTCTTGCGGTTTCTTCCATTTTCTTCCCCGTTGAGGTTTCTTCCACTTTTGTTTCATTCATTTTTAAAGAAATATTTTGAATAAATATTTTGAATACAATCTTCTGAAATTCTATTTAAATCGAAATTCGTAGTTTGTTTGCCGTATAATTTAAAAAATTCATTTATGTTGCCCATTTTTATAGAAGACAAAATGTTTCTATTATATTCCCGTAAATGTAAAATTAAAAACAACACATTGATATTTCAATTTGGTTACTTTTCATACATTAAAATACATGTAAATTTGTCCACGCGTGGTCACGTTTAAATTGGCTGAAACACTCTATTGTATTTACATGTGCAACAGGAAATAACATTGCATATAAAACAGGAAATAGCATTGCATATAAAACAAACAGATAGAAGTTTTCTAAACAATGGGATTTCTGTCCACGCTGTGGACGCGTTCTAATTGGTCGAAGCGCTGTATTTTAGCTGAATGGCATAGTAATTGCATGTACATGTAAAACAGGAAATAATATTGAATGGCGCAGTATTTTAGCTGAATGGCGCACTATTGTTCAAGAAAATTTAGCATAGGTCTAAACATTGAAAATAAAGTGTCGTGCGGCCGTCGCAGTAACAAAGCGGGGATTCACATCCAATTTCCATTGAATATGTCACCGCAGTATTGTCGTTAAAAGACGCACCATTGTTTGACAGAAGAATGGAATCATTTGGAATGTCCCATAATTGCTTTACACAATGAAAATTATCATCCTTTTGTAGTCAATCTTCCGATAACGTTAGGTCGTGATTTTAAAAGTACAATAGAAACAGACACCCTACAAAGCATAGGAAAATTGTCTGCTAATTTTACCTAATTGAAATTAAACTTCGGTAATTGATCACTATAAAAATATGTCTTGTCATTATCACAAAGAGATAGAAGATAGTTGATGTGCATACCGATAAAAATTTTACACATAACACTGAGTGAATTGTTTCTTTTTTCATGCAACAAGAATTTGTGTAAGTTTACAATTGTATTATTCTCTCCACCATTTGGCTCAATCAAATCACTCAAAGAATCTGTAAATTGTTAAATATAACCAAAAAGAGGCAAATTTCTACGGGCACTAGACGCTTTATTTGATTTGTGCGAGCTTTCGGCTATCCGCCTTAATCATGCACATAAAGTGATGGCAAGTAAAGAAGATCGCAAACAGAATTTACACTAAAATCAATAAATCATTAAAGACAGATACTGAACGTCAAAGGTCAAAAGGGCAAAGCAAGCATACTACTAAAAAGAAAAATAGTAGGGTAAAGAAATAATAAAAAATTGTTACAGAATGTTAAGCTGCACACCTTTACAATTGTTCATCAGCTTGGAAGAGTCTATGCTGTTTATATATAAAGATTCAAGTATGGACCTCTTTTGATAGTTCTTTATGCCGGAATGAATGATTTTCCACTTAACTGTCGGCTGAGTACCTGGATGTTTTGTAATAAAATGCTCCCGAACAGCAGAATCAGAGGAATTTAAAAACAAATGCTCGTTAAGACGAGACTTGATGAGACGTTTAGTTTGTCCAATGTAAATTTCACCACATAAATTACAATTAATTTGATATATGATGCATTTTGAGAAGCACATATTGCGTTTATCAGACATGGGGCAGAATTTGCAATTAGCATCACACTGCAACTTCTCTTTAGGTGGATGAAAAATTCGCTTCAATGATTGTCCACCGTAAAACCATGGGTTCACCAAGTCTTCGATTCCTAATCTTTTCAAGAACGAAGTGTAGTGTCTTTTAGTGACTTCATCAACGTATGGACACTTGATGTAGGCTCTAATAGTATCTGGAGGCTTGTTGAGGGGATCAGACTTTCTTCGATTGTTTAGTCTGAAAGAGGAGTCAACAAAGCGTTTAGGATATCCGTTTCTAGAGAATTTTTCCTTTATCAAATTAAAAGAGTATACTTTGTTCTCTTGTGTGGTAGATCTGTAGTCAGCTCGTCTAATCTCACCGAGAACAATGCCCCTTTTTCTTGATATAGGACAGTTTGAGTTCCAGTGTAAAATAGCTCCACTATGAATCGGCTTGCTGAACAGTCTGGATTGGAAACAACAACCATCGAAATATATGTCGCAATCAAGAAATGGAAGAAAACCATCAGTATTAGGCAATTCCAAAGTAAATGCAATACATGGATTCAAATTATTAATAAATGAAAGTATTTCTTGGCTGGAAATATCTGCTGCCCAAACACAAAATACATCATCAATGTAACGCCGCCATAGTATCTCTGCACCAAACTTTTCGCGTATGTCAAATTCAAGATAATCCATGTAAATAATAGCAAGTTGAGGTGCGACAGGATTCCCCATTGCTAGACCTTTATTTTGCTTGTATTGAATACCATCAATAATGGTGCGATCACAGGTCAAGGCCATTTTCACTAGTTGAATAGCATCATTCACGGATACAGTATTGAAAAAATGATCATTTTGGCGATATTTCTCAAGAAAAGTTCGCAAGACATCGAACATACCAATAGTGATACCACTGGTATCAAGGGGTATTGATCCGTATAAGTTAGTGACGTCAAACGATGCAAAACCACTAACTTGAAATGGGAAATTATTGCGGTCAGACAGCCATAATATGAAATCATCTGTACTCGATATATGTGAAGTCACATACTTGATCAGCTTTTGGAGATGATTTGACAATAACCTTTAAAGTTTGGTGGAGGGTCCGTCGAAGGCTGCAGTTATGGGGCGTCCTTTGAGATCTCCATCTTTATGATCCTTTGGTAAGATATATGGCGTATTGGGCTTAGGGTCACTGCATTTCGTTGTCATAAGTTCATCCATAACATCGACAGACTCACTATATTTGTTCGCAATCGTGGTCAATTGCTTATTAAATTTCAATTGTGCTGTTGTAGGCTTAATTTCTTTTTCGACAGACAAATTACCAGTGTCAAGAGTAGCCTCTTTGAGCAGAGTTTGGTAAACAGGCTTATCGAGAGCTATAAGACGATTACTTTTGTCCGTAGGTACAATAACACAATCTTTGTTTCTTTTCAGAGATTGAATGCGACTGTTATCATAATGTTGGTATTCAGCCAGATTCTTTGTCTCAGCCAGATTGTATACCAAATGATCCCCTCAACAAGCCTCCAGATACTATTAGAGCCTACATCAAGTGTCCATACGTTGATGAAGTCACTAAAAGACACTACACTTCGTTCTTGAAAAGATTAGGAATCGAAGACTTGGTGAACCCATGGTTTTACGGTGGACAATCATTGAAGCGAATTTTTCATCCACCTAAAGAGAAGTTGCAGTGTGATGCTAATTGCAAATTCTGCCCCATGTCTGATAAACGCAATATGTGCTTCTCAAAATGCATCATATATCAAATTAATTGTAATTTATGTGGTGAAATTTACATTGGACAAACTAAACGTCTCATCAAGTCTCGTCTTAACGAGCATTTGTTTTTAAATTCCTCTGATTCTGCTGTTCGGGAGCATTTTATTACAAAACATCCAGGTACTCAGCCGACAGTTAAGTGGAAAATCATTCATTCCGGCATAAAGAACTATCAAAAGAGGTCCATACTTGAATCTTTATATATAAACAGCATAGACTCTTCCAAACTGATGAACAATTGTAAAGGTGTGCAGCTTAACATTCTGTAACAATTTTTTATTATTTCTTTACCCTACTATTTTTCTTTTTAGTAGTATGCTTGCTTTGCCCTTTTGACCTTTGACGTTCAGTATCTGTCTTTAATGATTTATTGATTTTAGTGTAAATTCTGTTTGCGATCTTCTTTACTTGCCATCACTTTATGTGCATGATTAAGGCGGATAGCCGAAAGCTCGCACAAATCAAATAAAGCGTCTAGTGCCCGTAGAAATTTGCCTCTTTTTGGTTATATTTAACACTTGAATCCGGGCACGTGGAGAACCATCTCATTATCAATCTGTAAATTCATGCCTCTCAAAATATATTCCTCGTCAATTCCTCTCGTAATTTTTTCATCCTCCCTGGCAACGATTGTTTTCTTCTATCTTCAAATTAATCTTGTCTCATTTTGAGAAATATATGACGAGAGCGTTTTGACACAACCTTTACTGACAAGAAACACTATTTCATTAAATAAGTCTTCTGCACAATTGTTTGAAATAGCCATAGCGATTATTGTTGTTGTGTATTGTTTCACGGCATTGCAGCTGGAGTAGGATTTGCTGGATATATCTTCCACGTCTTACAAATGTCTAAGTGGGTGTAGCAGCTGTTTGTTCTTTCATACATTGTTTCCTTTCAAATGACTGAGTTGGAGGACACAGCTCTTTACACTGAAATACCTTTTATTCATAAATGCGAGAAGCAGATGTTCTCTACAATTGAGTGTTTATCTGAGTGCAAAGCAGTATCAGCTATAGGAATTGTAAGAACGCCTGATGAAATGACAATTGTAAATACTCCTAAACTTATTGTTAAGAATATGTCAATTCCTTCAAATATTTTTAGTCACATGATATATTTTAAAAACCTGGAAAACGTCTAAACTCATGAATTTGAAATTCTCAACTCTTATGAATTTTGGTGTCCTGGAACGGTCATGATTTGAGCAATGAAAAATGTCATAATCACAAATTTGAGATTCTTAACTTTTATGATTTTCGGTGTCCTTGTACGGTCATGATTTGAGCAATGAAAAATGTAATTCTCAAATTTTGAGTTTCTTAACTTTTCTGATTTTTTCGGTGTCCTGGAACGGTCATGATTTTAAGGGCGGGTGTAAAATTGTAATTCTCAAATTTTGAGATTTTGAAAAATTTGAAAAATTGGGTATTTTTAAAAACGCCTAAATTTATGAATTTAGGTCTTCATAACCTGAAAAAGGGTTCAAATTCATGAATTTATGTCGTTTTTAAAAATACCATTTTTTGAAAAATGGTACTTTTTGAATGGACTAAATTCATTTATTTAGGTCTTAAAAACCTGAAAAAGGGTTCAAATTCATGAATTTATGTCGTTTTTAAAAATACCATTTTTTGAATTTTATGGTGTCCTGGAACGGTCTTTTGCCCATTACTAGTGTATACAGTCTCGATTTCATGAAATGAACGTGAGGGGAATAAACTCGGAATTTTTTACAATGATAAGTATGTAATCACGTCTTTAAAAGGAATACAATTTGGTAAAACAAATACAAAATACAAAATGAGCATAATTAACAGTAATTACAGAAGAGTTCGACGGGATGAAGAAGTCAGACTGAGGTAGTTGCCCCTCAGAATAGCAAACGACAAGCGCCGGAACAGCCAAGTCGACTCTCTAGCGTCCCCCGTTCTCCGTGACATGCGGCGACCCAAGTCCTTAAGAAAGTTCAGGGTCGCAGGGCCGAAGACCCCATTCGTTTCAACGGCGACCGGTGTACCGGAGTTGGAGAGCTGAGTATTTTGACGTTTTCCTAGCTTCAGCTGCTTTCGCCGAGCATCCAGGATCAATCGCTGAATCGTTGGCGACGGACGAGGAAAAGGTGTTCGAGCAGGTCGCATCCCACACGAGCGACTTGCCCTCTGCGAACGGGAAAACTGTCATACCATCCGGCCGCTTGCCTTCACCACGATCCAGCCCCACTGGCTCGAGGATCGACTTGAAACCGGCGACGTCAAGTGCCCGGCGGGTGATGTCGTTGATAGCCATGTGGCTCGGGAATCTTCCGGCACTCTTGACACAGGAAAGGGGATGGAGACCCAGTTCATCTGTCCGGGAACCACAACGGCATGGATGCGGCTCACAAACAAATCCCCCGATCCTTAGGGTGATGGCGTATTGAAGACAGTCGTCGACCAAGAGGTTGCCCATGGCGCTTGAGGGAAGAGCGGACAGACGGGCGCCACTGTGAGGTTGAGATGAGCCTGCAGACAACCAAGGCGGTGTTGGTCCATGGACTGCTTGAGGGTCAAAGCAGCTTTCTTGGCGGAGATGCGGTCCCATTGCCGCTGTTTACGTGGATCCGAAGGGCGTTGCAGACCAGCGGCAGACCACCTATCGTCGTAACGGCAACCACAGAATCGAGAGGGGATACATTGGGGACCATTGGTACGGTGTAGGATACTCCCGACGAGGGTCAGACACGTGTGATACCGACGCGTAGAATGCAGGACCAGCAACATCCATCGGCGACCGAAGCCCGAGAGGCTTATTGGGGGAGTCGCCTGACGCCACCCGATGTCATCGAATCGGGTGTTGCAAATATCGGTTGCAGATCGACGGATTACCTCGTCGAGATCTTGAAGACAGCTAACGGCAGTAAAACAGAGAGAACTTCGGAGAGAGAACAGAAGCTTCGGTAGAGCTTGGAACTTTGAATTGTTTCTTGGAACTTTGAATTTGAGCTTTGGAACTCGGAATTGTTTCCAAATGTGAGATGTGCAGATTTATGCAGTTTTGAAGACATTACAGCGGAATTGACTAATCATGATAGCATAGGAAATGATGTTATAATACAGATCGCTCGTTTCATGACAGCCTTGGAGAGGTAATGTTTTTTTAAATTGGCAACTCGATGACCTGCTATATGCATTCATGCTTAACCTCAAGAGAATCTTCTTATGCGTGATCTTGTCACCTGCCACTAGTAGAGAAAATGACAGGATCAAGGACAATGAGTTCAATTAACTTTGAAAGATGAAAATGGGTCCATATCACTATTCAGATTCATGAATTGAAACATGAATTTAGTGAATCACAAATTCATGGCGAAAAAAATTGAATAAAAAATGAAACCTCCGCCACGACAGCGCAATAAGATCTCGACTTTTTCATGAAGACTACCATTCTGATGACCATAGAAATCGGACTACATTATTCCGTTCAATTACCCCTGAAGGCTCACTGCATCGCTGCCATAGTTTCATTTTCTACGACACGCAGGGAAATTACTCTGTTCTGATGAATTTTCTTTTGAATGCGTTCGGTGAAGAGAATAGACTATTTCTCCTTTGTCTTTGCCAGCTGTTTACTTTATTTTTTGACTTAATCACTTTCTCTCGCAAGGTTTGTGGACCTTTATGCGGACCTTATTGTGGACCTCTGCAAGTTTTATTAGCAATTTGGTTAGGAAGTATAATTTTAAAAGGTTGTATTCCATCTTAATGCGAAAGAATCGACTGCAGCTAGGCATGACGCATTTAACTTCGCTCATTCCATGTTTCATTGCCTGTAACACATCCGCATTGCATTCTTGTTGTAAGAGGGTAGTTCCATAAAGCAACGGTCGTAAATTCTCAGCATTCAAACCAATATTTAACATGTATGAAAGAATACTGCAAATTTTGTACAACAGTCTCTCAACTTCTGAGTGGTGTAGATTCATTATATAATCACATTTTCGACAAAGGTTATATATTTTTTTCTCAATATTGATATTTCGGGCGGTATCGGTCGTAAATCAAAATTAGCATGTGAAAAAGTACTGTTGCGGCATCAAGGATATCCTGGCTTTTACTGGAAATAACCTCTCCAAACTTATAGATCAGTACTTTGATGTTCTCTAGCTACGTTTTCTAATGCTCTTTTCTTAAAAACTTACGTTGCCGATGAGAAATATGTCAAAACGATGGCAACGGTCGTAAACGCTCGATTTGGTAACGGTCGTAAACGTGAAAGTTCAATGGACAAATTTGTATCAAATTACTTATCATCTGATCAAAATCAAACTGAACATTGAATAAATATCTCTGGGGGTATAAAAACTCTACGATAAATGATATTCATGTACTTAACATAGCCCTAAGTCGTACATGTACATGTATGAGAACTCAACTAAAAAGTTTTTCGAACAAATCCGTAACTTTATGGAAATCCGATTGGCATAAATTAACAACAATGAGATTAAATACACGATAGATCAGATTGCCATACAAAAGATGTGCGGCTGGTAGGATTCGAACCTACGACCAAGGTTAACTAGACCTGTGCTCTAACCAACTGAGCTACGAGCCACTTACGCGACTCTGTCAATTGGCAGGATCAAACCCTCACCACCACACATCAGTTGTCAAGGCAATAATAATCAATGAATAAATAACACGTCACAATTGTGACCGCCGACATTAAGGCAAGTAGCGGGGATCGATTGTCCACCAAAGCATCTTAAGCCATGTCGTGAAAGCAATTAACAAGAATGAGATTAAATACACGATAGATCAGATTGCCATACAAAAGATGTGCGGCTGGTAGGATTCGAACCTACGACCAAGGTTAACTAGACCTGTGCTCTAACCAACTGAGTTACGAGCCACTTACGCGACTCTGTCAATTGGCAGGATCAAACCCTCACCACCACACATCAGTTGTCAAGGCAATAATAATCAATGAATAAATAACACGTCACAATTGTGACCGCCGACATTAAGGCAAGTAGCGGGGATCGATTGTCCACCAAAGCATCTTAAGCCATGTCGTGAAAGCAATTAACAAGAATGAGATTAAATACACGATAGATCAGATTGCCATACAAAAGATGTGCGGCTGGTAGGATTCGAACCTACGACCAAGGTTAACTGGACCTGTGCTCTAACCAACTGAGCTACGAGCCACTTACGCGACTCTGTCAATTGGCAGGATCAAACCCTCACCACCACACATCAGTTGTCAAGGCAATAATAATCAATGAATAAATAACACGTCACAATTGTGACCGCCGACATTAAGGCAAGTAGCGGGGATCGATTGTCCACCAAAGCATCTTAAGCCATGTCGTGAAAGCAATTAACAAGAATGAGATTAAATACACGACAGATCAGATTGCCATACAAAAGATGTGCGGCTGGTAGGATTCGAACCTACGACCAAGGTTAACTAGACCTGTGCTCTAACCAACTGAGCTACGAGCCACTTACGCGACTCTGTCAATTGGCAGGATCAAACCCTCACCACCACACATCAGTTGTCAAGGCAATAATAATCATATAGATAATAATATAATATAATATAATATGATATATATATATATATATATATATATATATATATATAATATAATATAAATAATATAATAAAGCATACTGCACTCTTGAGCTTGTTGAAGCAGCAATTACGGGCTGAGATATTGAGCAAATAATGGAATCACTTGTTAGTGTTTGGATATCGGATGTCAAAGGCCAGTCAAAGCTATTGATAGCAATCCTTCGCATGAAGTTAACATTGATGTTGTTTCGGCAAATTTCATGAATCATGCCAGGATACCAAGCTCCATCAAATTCAGCACAAATCCAATCAGATGCAGATAAAGCATTCGAGTCATCAGATTCTACGCTTTCGCATTCTTGACCAGCTACAGATTCATCAGATGAAGAGAGTTCATTGAATTCCTTACTCAATCGGAACTCAAAGTTAGTGTTTTCCGCTATGAGCCAGCAGCGTGTTTTATTGATGGAAGGAATCATTGGTGCATCAATAAATGTCCATTGTAGATTTTTGAACCTTTCATCTATGTCGTTAATCAGATGAACATTGATATTATCAAGATATTTTTTGGCAACATCAGCAAATTCACTAGCACATTTAACAATAGCAGTTCGAGATTTTGCAGCTTTCCATGCGCACCGTTTTGACACTCCACCAACGCCATCAACACTTCCTTTACCATGTGAGGTAGCGAAAAAAATTCATCTCACAGATTTCAGTGAAAATCTATGTCTGCTGTATTTGCAGAAATCATACATGAATCTGTTTTTAAATTGAGAAGCAGGTCCATCTGACCAGTTGTGCAAGCCGCGGTATATACACACTGTGAATAGAGACACTAGACCTTGGTTCCAGTGGGCCGATATAACTTCATCTTGATATTGACACGTATAATTTTCTGAATAATCGAAATGAAATAAGACATCTTTTGACGACGAATTCAACTTGTCTGACAAATATTGTTCATGATGACGCCTTTTCGTAAAGTGATGCTGGATAAAGGATGGTAGGGAAGATTTTAAAGAGCTATACATCTCAGAGATCGTCGTTGTGACAAGAATATTTTGTAACATTTCGTTGTGACAACGTATCCAGCGTTTGTAACTGCATGTAGCATCATCATGTGAGGGAATCGGATTCCTGGAGAAGGACATATCGCCGGTTGAGCACAATTCACACTGGCCGTCGAAGCACAAATCACTTCATCACAAATTATATTGTTTTCTATCCACTGAATGTCATATATCGGAATTTGGTAGCGCATTGTCACGAAGAGAACTTATCAAAGAAAAGAAATGTTCGTGTATAACACAGCAGCAAACATTGTGAGGAGTATTGGTAGATAGTTGAATGTGGCGAGGTCGCGGTTTATAAAAAAGAGACTTTCCAACATTGTCGTCTAGATTTTCACTCTTGTAGATGGAATATGTTTCCTTAACACTGGTGACAAGGAACTTTTTTTGCTTTTGAAGTGTTTCTCCGTTTTCTTTGATTGTAACAAAATCTTTCCATCCCGGGCTCATTCTGGATATATCTTCTCTCTCATAGAAATCGCACACTTTTTGTTTCACGAACTCGGGAATTTTCTCTCGATGTACAGTTTGATCGTCGCAGAATGAAATATTAAATTTCTTCACAAGCTCGTTGATAACTGCTTTACATCTGAGGGAGTCTGTAGGTAAATGCGCGATAGCTTTATTTACTTCTCGATATTTCGACGATTTACGGCTGTATGAATCATCCAATTGGGCATCATCTCTTCTTCGCCTTCATTTCTGTCATTCTCATCAATGCCTGCTTGTTAGTCTTAGCTTTACTTTCTCTTGTTTCCTTTGTTCTTCTTATCCTGCTCCTTTATTTCTCCTTCGTCTTCAAAAGATCTCCTTGTCGAAACCTGTGCCGTCGCTGCATTTGAGCCATATGATTTCAGCTCTTGAAAGCGGCATATTCAGTTGCTGTTGTTACACATCGTTGAGGACAATTCGATGCAGGCAGATGCTATTATACATGTATGAACAGAGGCGTCGCTAATGAAACATCATTGGGGGGGGGGTGTTTGCTAAATTTTACCTGATTTACAACTAAGAGCCAAAATTTGCCTGATTATTGCACACACGCATACTCACACACATTCCAACATGTTTCATGTTTATATCCTACAGAAGAGGTACCTGCAGTGTTGGATTTGAGGGGAGGGAAAGTGGGGAAGTTCCCCTGAACTGCCTCATCTCATCCTCGGCACTGGAGATGCACCTTCCTTCCCTGAGGGGGAAGAATATTTCCAGTAGATAGGCTTTACATTGCCTCAACCAGATTGATTGAGCATCAGTTCATTATTTTAGTGAATATGAGCAACATTGACAGGCGCAGGCCTAGTTTCCTCACGATTCTTCATAAGCTTAATTGTCTTATCATCAATAATTGACCTTCTTTGTTCATAAAGATAACAAATAAATTCGAGAAGCAGAAAGTGCTGAATGAAATAATTAGAAGGTAGCGAAACCATCACAAAAAGAGTGGAATCCAGAATGCTATCTTGATTCTTTCAGGGTCTTGATGACAACACGCACAGTATTTTATTCATATTAATGTAATAGAACTCTTCACAATCAATAAAATCAAGTTTGGGAACATTATTTAACTTTCACTCTGTGAATATTGACAGAAGCCCAATTTTTGTGAATTCATTATAGGTCTAATTACAATAAATTACAAAATGTACATCTGCGGAATGTTTGTGTGGATCTTCACATGCGAGACCTACTATGAATTTCTGATGCACAAGGGTATCCACGCACCTTATTTGAAGCATTATTTAGCCAAATGCGGGTGGCACCAAATGCATGCATTGGAGAGTCCCTTTCAAGGATCAAATGGGCATATCTCCTACTTTTTCAATTTATGGTTCAACTGTTTTCAAAATAATTCGCGGGCGTTCTTAGTGCGAGGATGATAGTGGTGCTATATGAATCAATGTCCTCTTCCTTTTGATCACCGTTTTTCCGGCTTTGGTTGCAGCGTTGACCCAAAAACTTCCGTTCGAAAGCTTCCCCCTACTGCTATCATGCTCAAATCCAACACTAGGTACCTACCTAATCATCTAATCGGTCGGAAATGACGCCTGTAGATGAAAAATAATTTAATTGGTGGTTATTTAAGTGGCCAATGAAATGCCGATGACGTTAAGTTAATTTGTGCGCAATTGGATCCCGTAGTCTCGACTGTTAAGGAAATTTTCGATGGTGTTTGCATCGAGAAAGTTAACACGCTGTTAACAATAAACTTCTACGCACAGAGAAGACTGTGTGCCTTATTCATACCGTGCGCTTTCCGCGGTGCGCGTGTGAATGACTCGGTATGAGGAAGGTTCGATGAAATCCACCGTAACGATGACGTCATCTCCTCAAGGGACAGCGCAATAGCCAGAACTTACATGAATCAACGGTTGAATACATAGAAATAAACTGTTTATCTGAAGTTCGCTAGAATGGAAATTGACTCAAGGTCGCGGCACATCCGGGGGAACTAAGTTGGGGCATGAATAACCAATGAAAAGCTTCGATTTACTCATGTGACTGATTCTAACCCAATGATACAGACGTTGGCAGGTGCATCTAAGTGAAAATGCGTGCGATTTATGTGCCGTTATTGTGCATTGCATGAAGCTTCATTTCCATTCTAGAGGTTTTATTGTTGTCAATTTCTATGGTTAAATATACACTACACAGCTAGGCAGAATGAGTTTCAGGCGTTTCAGCGTTAGGTGATTCAGTGCCAATATTCACTGGCCACATTATAGGTAGGGTACTGGAATTACATTTCAATTGCACTTAGATATTTTAAATTTTGCAGAGCTAACTCACATCGCCTTATGCTCCAATTTTTAAGAAAATGCGAGGCGACTGTTCCTCCTGCTCGCATATACATGTGCAGTCATCCCGGGTAGAGGTCGTTTTCAGCGCGCTATGTTTGACCGCTTTCGCGTGACAAATCAATATCATCAACAACAACTAACCATATAATTTCTGGTGTCTAGAAAGGGTGAGAATTTCCCGACATTACGATGTGTCTTTGTGACAAGACGTGTTTTTGTGGCTAAGAACAACGTCAGTGAATATTGGAGCTGAATCGCCGGCAAACCGGTGGTTTACCTGAAATTTCTCATTTTACCTGAATCTTATAATAATTTCATATTGGGGGGGGGGTGCTACGGTCCCCCACACCCCCCGGTCGCGACGCCTCTGTGTATGAACGCTATGCTGCCTCTCTTACTTGTTGACAAATCATAGACATGCTATTGATTCAACTACGTCATCATCACTCTCGTCATCAGCAATTCTCTCATCGAGTCTGATGAAACTCGTAAGTGGTTTGAGGACAAAGGGGTTGAGGTCCTCCACTGGCCTGGTAACAGTTCAGACCTCAACCCCATTGAAAACCTATGGCAAAGCATGAAAGTGAAAGTCAATGCTCAAAAGCAGTCTAACATTCACGAACTTATTCGCAACATCAAACTGTCATGGATCGCAGTTTCCCGGCAAGAATGTGAAGGACTTGTCGAATCAATGCCCAGAAGAATCCAAAGAGTTCTGGAGAACAAAGGTTGCCCTACAAAATACAGACGTTCATCTCTGGAAATAATAAACAAGCATTTGTAGCAATACAAGCGTTTCTATTTGTCGAATTTAAGCAAACTTTTGTGTAATTGACCTAAATAATAAGATATAATGGAGATGACAGAAAGAAAATGTTAAAAAATCGCTATTTTTGCATATATTATAGGCCTACTAAAAAAATGAAAAATCGACTGCATGAGTGAGCGATTTTTTTAAACAGCTCAGATACTATCTAAATTTGATGTCATGCATGTTTGATAATGAATCAATTTGAGAAACTAGCTCAAAAGCTTTCCATATCAAAATTATGCCAAAAATCAGCTTTCTGGTAAGATTATCATAAACTTTTTTCCACGTCTGTAGATGGTAACGGTCGTAAACTATTTTGAGGCAAGTTTTCATGCTTCTGTGCAATACAATAGAAATTACAACACCATCACAATGTTGCTACATGTCCACTATTTGAAATATATAAACATGATTACATCTACTGAAATTGCTGAAGTAGGGCATAGAAATATAGTTATTTTTGTTAGCGGTCGTAAATCGTCTAAAACGATGAAACTGTGCACTGACAAGATGATAACATCTAAAGATAGTGACTCAACTTAAAAAGGAATTTATTAAGCATGCCAAAATGTATAATTATGGCGAAAAATTGAAAATACTTCTACAAAAAAGTCTTCCAAAAAAATTACGTAATATATCGATGAATTTTGCATATTTTTCAAAAAAATCAAGATTATTTAAATACGCTTATACACGATTTAAAAAAACGAAGAAGCGGAAACTGACAATAAGTTATGAAACTACTATGTATCACATGTAAGATCGTATAGTCAAAAAATGTAGAGAATCAATTTCATTTTTTACTCTAGGTGCTAACTCTTACGTAGAATTGCCCAAAACCACTCAGAGAACAATCGTGGCCATGGACAAATAATTGAGTTTTCACTTCATCTAATGTGCTACATATGGTACTACAATAATTGACTGAATGTGAAAAATTTGATGATCAGTTGAATTAAGTGCGAGTTGACACAAAGAGAAGAAGGATCCATTAGGCAAGTGGTTTCCTGTTTTCGTTGTCTTGAAATGGCAAAATTCTATAACGCTACTTTGATGACCTTAGGTGAGTTTCATTCTGGATGGATGATTTAAGCGGAAGCGCTTGTTTTTGGTTTAACACTGTCGGTTGTAATCTGTGGCTGTAATACTCAGCTAAATGTTAAACTTCTTTCGACTGAATTTTAGCAGATGAACTGGAACATTGAAATCTTTTCGGAATAGAGATATTGTGCTCACAAAATTATTTTTTTGTTATCTGTTTTGAATCGTTCGTTGTGTGATGAGTTGGACTGTTGAACTTTCGTACAAGTTAACAAGATCTTCAGACATAAGCTCCGCATGTTACATTTATTTTTTTAAAAAAATTGTATCGTATTGTTATGGCTTGTTTATGCGCCGTGTAATCGGATTCTTTCTGCGAAATGAAAAGTGATAGGTCAGTTGACCCATTGGCCAAAACATACTGTCTTGTAGATCTGAAATTGTGTAGCACGGTTAACAACAAAAGAATACATAAGTGGTTCAGAGATAATTACACTAATGGCCAAATCACTATCAGATATTGTTTTCTTGATGAAATGTGATTCAATCGATAATTCATGTATCATATGAAACTGTGTGGTGATTCCCGTCATGAGTAAGTTTCCACTTTCCTGCATTCAAAGGAAGTATTTCTGCCCACTCCTGATCAGTTGGCAAGGAATGAAAATTATCGTCAAAAACTGGAGATTCTCTCATTTCTCGTTCCAAGAAAAGCAGTGCTGGAGCTTGACTAGTTACTGAATTTTCGCTACTGCAATCGGTCATAAGGTGGTTTCCACTATTTCCGTAGTGTCTTAACATTTCTGATATAATTTCCACTATTCATCCTCTGTCTTGCCATCAGTCTCGGGATGATATGGAGAAGTTCTTATCCTTTTGATACAGAAAAATTTGCAAACCTTGATCAGTTTGTAAGACTTGCGGAATACCAAAATTGGTGAAATAATGTAGAAAATGTTCCGTAGCGGTTTCAGCTGTCTCATGACACAATTTATCTGCTGTCGGAAATTTAGAAAAAGAGTCAGCAATTAATAAAATGGACTTTGATTTTATCCAATGGATAAAACGGACGTTTTTTTGAACCTTGATCGGGAGGTAACTTCAACATGTGCGCTGTCACTAGTTCACCAGGAAATTTCGCAGACGGAGGCTGAATAATTGTGTCGGCGATTTCTTTGCTATTGCTTCAACTTGTTGACAAGTAACGCGAGCTTACAAGTGCACACTTCAGCACACTTTGTTTCCTACCTAACGAATAAACCACTTCCAAACTGGCAAGACTTTTCCAAGCCCAAATGACCACAAACAGATGAATCAGGAATAATTGGAAGCTTAACAGATGCATCAGGTGTTTGTTTACAGTTACAGAAAAGTATTTCATATGCAATAGTCAGCTGAAGGAAAATTTGTTTCCATCTTATAGTTAAAGTTTGAGAAACATTTTGCAAATATAAATTTTCTTCATCCTCCAAAATCGCATTCTTTATTTGAGACAGAATATGATCAGAATTTGAGCATTTTCAGTGCTGAGTTCGATACATTAGAAACTGCCTGAATTGTATTAGAATCAGGGTTATTAAACCTCTGGAAAAGTCAGGGAATTTGAGAAATTCTCTGGAAAATCTTAGAAATCGAAGAATTATTATTATTGAATTTATAAACAAAAATGTTTGGAATTTTTGATGAAAGACATTTACATTTCTTGGCCTTTAATGCCCTGTGTGTGTATCATTGCATAACTACATATTGTAGTTAATCTGATGCAATGTGCTGATTGGTACTGACGGATAGATACTCAACCATGAGTCCAAAACATCTGTAGAAATTTTTGACTTATTTTTCAAAATATGCATAGTTGAAATATGCATGCACTTTGTATATGATGCGCTTATTTTTCATATTATCTTGTTTTATAAAAATCGTAGCTCCGAAAGTTCTAAAGTCCCACTGTTTCTACGTTGTTGTTAAGGCAGAGTCTGTCGGACTTTGACGTTATTGTAATTTCAGATGAAGATTAAAATGTCATCAGAAATAATTTTTGATGACTTCATGAAGGTTTTTGTTATCAGAAATTATTTTTTCGAAAACGACTAGCATTTATTTTTAGCAAAAAAGGATCTACAGTGTTGTCTAACAGATCTTTGATGTTTTTTACTTATTTTTGTAATTAGTAAATCATATCGAGGGAACAATTAAGAAGGCTAGACTAGGAGCTTCAACTCTATTTGAAATACACATAAAAAATAAGTCTTGGTAAGTGGGTAGTGTAGTTAGACAATTTGCTTTAGTTGCCTAAGTAGGAAACTCGAAGGAAGCTATGGAGGGAACTCGCCTGCCTAGCGAACAAGGGAATACCGTTACACTACAGAGGGCAGATTTATCAATCTTGCTTGAGATCTGTCCTGATATACGGTTCGGAGATATGGCCTCTCACAAGCAAATTGATGCATGCCATGACGTGTGACTTGACGATGCTTCGCTTTATGGCTGGTGTAAGATGGAGAGACAGGATCCCAAATGAAGAAGTAGTGAAAAGGTGTGGTCTGAAGGACTTGGAAGTGCTCATCCGGAGAAACAGACTTTGCTGGTTTGGGCATGTGAAGAGGTCGGAGGACATTGTGAGAGAGGTTGAAGAAATGGAAGTGAGCGGTCACCGACCAGTAGGAAGACCGAAAAGGTCGTGGAGGAGCTGCATCTCGGAAGATTTGAAGAAACTCCAAATAAATGAAGATCTTGTAGCAGACCGAAGCAATTGGAGACGAGCCATCAACCGTCCAACTTCGTCACGGAATTCAAGGACGTTAAACGAGGAGTGAGTGAGTGCCTAAATTTTGAAAATATTCCATCAACCCTATTGTAAATGATACTTGATGCTTTAGGAGAGGGCTGTAATTTTACTATTCTAATTCTTCGACTCAGTTCTCCTGCATTCTGATGTAAAGCTACCATTTTAACCATTGATGGTCTCAAGCAGCTCATTGCTGGGTGGCCAATGAAGTCAATCGCATGCTTGAAGTGATTGACTCAATTGTAAAAATGCGTTAGAAATCACCTTACTACTATAGCATTAATTAAGAAATCGATTAAGACACCGTCATGTGGTGGTCAAATGAAAGTTTTTTTATCACTTCTGAATTTACTTTATTTTATTTACCGTCATATAAGCAGTCTATAAACCGCTATGTAGCCTATAGTGATTTTTCTAATTTTATTTCAGGTAAATCATTTATGCCAGGAAAAGCAAAGTATTCTAAGGAGTGGGAAGAAAAGGAAAAATTTACTAAGTGCAGTCCATAATTTATTAATGTGCCGTCTTTGTGGCGGTTTTTTTAAACCATCTCCTTAAGTAACATGGGTAGTATTCGCGCTTTTGAGAGTCATTCTAATAGAAGTAAGCATAGAAAACTTATTGAATCAGTTTCATCGTCATCTAAACTGAACTTCCATAAACATACAAATAGCTCAGTGTATAAGGATAACTCGCAACAACCACCAAATTCAGAGCGACCAGCAGCTCATGTTACCACCGATTCAACACGCCATCCATCTTCACCCGAACCTACTGCATCTTAGTCAACACTTCAATTATTCGCTTTATCAGAATAGATTTTGAAAGCAGAAGTTATTTGGTGTCTAAACATAAAAAAGCATCATTTTTCGTACAACAGGTGCATTGACCTCAAAGATACCTTCGAAAGTATGTTCACGGACAGTCCGGAACAATTTCAACTTGGTTAAACAAGGCTGCTTATATGATTTGCTATGGCCTTGCACCGTACTTTCACTCATCATTGTGCGCTTGTCTAAGAGCCTTCACCAGCTAGAATTTCTTCATGTATGGATGTGGCATATACGTCCGTATGTCAGTGATTCACAAAACCTATTGGAGATTTTCATTTGATTTATTTGGAGACGAAAATGAACTGTAAATGGATAATGATGAAAATTATCATCCGCTTTTGTCTCATGGAACATTTTTGAAATTTTTCCGGAAAACCTGGAAAATGTTTTACGAACCGTGATTAAAATAGAAGAATATAATTTCATAAGCGTCTATTGAAAAACAAAGGACCACCAAATGAGAATCGTAGGAGGTCCGCGAAAATTAACAGAAATAATAACTGCAAACACCGTGCATCACTTAAATGATTCATTGTACAGAATAGAGCACGAAAAAGTAAGGCCATTTTGTCTATGCATTGTTTGTACATGAGGCAACAATATTCGTCCACTGTGTGAAGACATATTAGGAACACTATCATGTAAGATATGATTTTCACAAAATATAGCTTTTTTGAAAAGGTTTAAAGCAATCTGCGCTCTACGGTCAACAAACTTGAGAATATCTTTGCATGTTTTAACTTGTACCCATGAATGATACGAAAAGTCCGCCTCACAACGCTCATGCATTTTGTCAGGATGAATAGATACAGGAGAGGCATAGTCCAAAATAGATTGAATAATGGATTTATATACAATTTTGAGTTTGTCATGAGACGAAATAGGTTTCAGAGTACGCATTATATACAATCTTTGTGACACCTTTTTTAATGATGAAATCAAAATGATCAGAACATGTCAGCTTTTCATTAAAGATGAAACCCAAAACCTTAATTGCTCGCCATGTTTGGTATAGCAGAAACAGTTGTTTGAGAAAAATATGCAGTCAGAGTTTCAGATTTGGCAAAATTAATTTTCATTCCATTCCGCAAACACCAACCTCGGGAATGTTAAATTTCCTCATTCACACAGCAGAAATCATCCGCAGTATCACTGTAAACAGGAATTATCAGGGAAGCATCATCTGCATACTTAACATTGCAGTCTGATGGAGAGCGGGTTTTGTGTGATGATATCAAGATACCTAGATGATGCCTAGATATCAAACAAAAACGGTCAGGGAAAACTGACTTAACCATGTTCCACTGATTACAGAAAAGGGTAATACAGTGTTTAGATGAGTACGAAAACAATTGACGTGAGTTCGTCTTAAATCATAAACATAATGCAACTTCGATTTGATGATATTCGATGATACATTTCTTGAAATTATAGCAATAATGTGAGCATGTTGAGCATTTCCCAGTACAGGAGCAATAGTGACATCACAATAATGAGCAAAATGATCATTAACAAACAGTTGCATCACTGTATGTAAGAACGTTTACAATATTCAGTAGAACAAAATCATTTGAGAAAAAGGAGAGATCGTGCCTGTTCACGTCACCACAAACATAAAATTAGGCCTCCGGATTCGTTTGTAAAATATAATTTAATAATTCTATCGCAAATTGTGTGAAAGTTGCATTTAACTGTGCATTAAAGTTGCATTTATTTGTGTCCGCATTTAACTCAGGAGGAAGATGCACACACAAGAAATATGACAATGTCGAACCTAGCTCTTGAATTCGAACAAGGTTGCACTCGATGCCATAAGGCTTTGTCAAAGAAGAAGAGAATTCCACTGAATCAACACATAATTTCTTTTGAGTGTAAATTATTGTTCCACACCCTTTCTTCCATCATTGATGTTGTCTATGCGATCGTTACGAGAATGTTTATATCCCTGTATGTTTATAATGTCATTGCCAATTTCGGGAGTAATTCAAGTTTGTGTTACACACACAAAATTCGGTTTCGTTGCATGGATCAAAGCGCGGAGTTCATCTAGTTTGTAGAGAAGGGACTTAGCATTGCATAAAAGGAGCCAATTACTTTTACACTCATCAGCAGTGGTCTTAGGAGGCAAACATGGATGGTGCAAAAGCGGTGTCAGAAATTTCTCAGATCACTCCGAAGAACGACTTTTTTACGGTAGATAACAGAGTCCTCATTCTTATCACAAAGCAGATAGGATTGTTTCAACTTAGACAAAAAAATTTGTGTAAGCTCTGCTGCATAGATTCTCAATCAGGCTGAATGAAGACGTCACGAAACCTGACATGTTTACGGAGCTTTCCTGGCATTTCTCAAGATTGCATTACGACCAGCAGCGTCCTTGTAGACAATCTTAACCAGCCGGTTTCGTTCGTGTCGCGATTTACCTACACGTTGTGTCCTGACAATCACATCATCCTCTAGACCACAAGATTGAATAATTTTCGAACATTTTTCTGTCAGTTTCAGAAGTCTCCTAGAATCCGGAAGCAATGACGTTACATTGCCTTTTTGGCCGTTCTTCTACATTCTTGGTGATGACTGCCATAGGCTCAACCTGATTGTATCGTAAAGATAGAAACTCAGCTTCAAACAAATCACACTTTCTACGCGGATCAGTGTTGCTATCTTCGAGAACTATTACAGTTGAAAGTAAGTCAGTGATAGTCGACCTTAGCCTTACAATACCCAACTATAGTTTATTCAAGATCTCAGAACGAGAGCTTTCGATTAGGTTTTTGATAACAACAAGTGAAAAAGCTGATGCTGATGAAACTTGCCGAGTAGTACGCTTAGGAGGCGTCTCACCAGCCGGCATGATGCTCCAATAGTGAGAATGCATCACAAAAGCCAAAAAATAAAATAATTATCCACCAGCGTTCGAACCACGGATAGCGGCTTCACGAAGAAACTCGTTGCCGTTCACCTGAACCGTACGACCGCGAAAGCAACGCAAAAGAATGATAATCGAGAATAAGAAAAACCTGTGTATGGCCTTCACGATGTATGACGTCAGAGAATTCAGCGCCAACCAAGACCGAGGAACGCCACTTAATTCACACTTGATCACGTACGAGGAAGGACTCAATTGTGTTAAATCCGATAAACACAGATGGACACGCAGCAGAAACGAGGTGAGACGATTGATACAAAATTCCAATAGAAAACTCGAGGACAAATTAGTGTGTTGGCTTGATAAAGAGTCAGCTAAAACATTATCAAAACTATTACTATGATGTGATTTGATGCAGCAGCAATGACCATCTTCCCAACATTCCATTAAGATGCTGATCCAGCAGCCAAACCGAAGCTTTTTGGTCACGGCGTAGTTCAAATGGAATTCCATGAAGGGAATGATGGAACTTTTTCAAGTTACGAGTATATACTATCACTAAGGGATTCATACTAAAACGTCGCAATTCCGATTTCGTCGCAAAAAGTCGCAGAAGAAAAAAGGTGGCATCTGAATTTGTCGCATCCGAAAACGTCACATTCAAAATATTCAATGTTGTATGCTTCCTTATATTTAGTTATCTATTTCAAATCAATTATTATGCTTTCTTATGTTTAGAAATAGCAAAACATTGATGTTTTTATAACTGTCTTTCTAAATTTTCATTCGTCTGATTCAACTGAATTCATGTTTCTAAAAATTGCAAAGATCAAGTATATTATGGAAATATTTTCTGAAATTGCCACGAAATTATGTATATGATAAGCTACTGATTTGAGGATATTCAATGGTCAGAATCCACGAGTCCGAAGGACGAGTGAATTCTGATACCATTGAAATCCGAAAATCAGTAGCTTAACATTATATAGCCAACGATACAACTTAGAAATCTATGCTCGCATCCATCTGAGGATTTCTGGACCTGCATAGTTTTCTAGACTTCCTTGATCCATCCAAACCACTACGTAATCTGTTACAAATTTGGCGGAATAGAGATCTTCTATATTCTATTTTTCAGGAGATTATATGACCCCTATGTAAATTCCTATCCATATAATCTACTCCAAAATCACACATCATAGAAATCATGTGAAGGTGTAGTAGATTATATGGTTTGGAAACTCTTGAAAGAACAATGACATGACGTCAGTAGAGTTGGCTATATAATAATAAATAGTAAATCTGAAAATGTTCTAATATAATTAGAGAATATATTTATAATACACATGACGAGTTTTAAGTACAGATAACTTTCAATCATGCAAAATTGTTATAAACGATTTTGAAAGTGTTCAATTTCAAATTAGTAAACTAGCCTTAATCACTACGTGAAAGCGTTTCCACCACATCCAACAAGATATCGTCTATACCTTTTCAACATTAAATTGAGAATAGTTCAGATTGAATTGAGAACAGCCAACATTGAAATGGGAATAGTCCAGGTTGAAATGAGAATTGTCAATATCAAAATGAGAATAATCAATATCAAAATGGGAATTGTCAATATCAAAATGAGAATAGTCAAAATTAAAATGAGAATTTATTTTTTATGATTTTTTCCCTACTTTTTGACAGTTTATGCTTACTAAAATCATACACAAGACAGGCCAAGACGGTAGGGGAGGATATCTGGATGTTGATAATGACTGTAGTTCATAGTATCCATCATCAGTACGTTTATGAAACTCACTATCTTAATTTCAAAGCATGATGTACATGTACTATATACAAAATGACAAAATGATTGAAACCGCAATTTTTTATCTTACTACATAATGAACAGTCTAGATGAGTCTCATATATAATCATTATTAACTGCTATATCAGCCAAAACGTTTTATATATAAAAACAAGGATAATATTCGAATCAAATTTAAGAACGTGTGTGCCCTTCTTGAGCTTTGATACACTCCATGATGCGAGATCGCATCGAATTTAAAGTTTTTCAATGAATTCAATTTCAAGGAGCTGCACTGTTCAATTAGTCTCTCAGCTAGAATGTTCAGGGATACTGTGGAAGTTGGCATCGCTCACGTTCTCGCCGCCCAAATTCGTCCCAGACTTGCTCGATTGGAGATAGGTCAGGAGAACGTGAAGGTCAATTAAGACAGTGCATGTTGCAGCTCCCTACAGCCGAAATAATAGCTGAAGATCGATGCGGTCTAGCATTGTCATAATAGAAGACAAGTTCTTCTGCCCTTGCCAGTGGAGCAACAACTGGTAACACAACTTCAAGGTATCCGTTGCTTGTCATTTTGCCGTTGATGACAGCTGCTGTCGTTCGTCGACCATGCCAAATGCCTCCCCAAATCATTACACTCCCTCCCACCACCGTACCGGGTATATATCGTGTTCTTTAATACAAGATGGATCAGAACGTTCACCTGGAACACGATGGACACGAACGCGGACATCATTGAAATCAAGAGTGGCCCTTGATTAATCCGTCCACAAAACCTTCTTTCATTGCCAGTATGCGTATGTCAAAGATCTAGAATACCTGAATGTCAAGGAGGACACTGCTCTGGATCGAAATGCCTGGACGAAAGTCACAGGATTGAGTCGGGAAGATGCGACAAAAAACGGAGAAGCAACTAAGCAAGTGCGGATTCAGTGTTTGATTGATTCTTGCAAAGCTGTCGTGCTTGCTAAATTTGTCGACGCCGGAATCCTGAATCGTTACCAAGCCTCCACAGAATTTTCAGAGCTAACACGTTTGAAGGAACCGTATCTAATTTCTCAGGTATGCTGTTCATCCCCGCGGGCGCCCCTCTTGACCGAAGGGGCATGAAAATGATGCTTTCTTGGACATTCTTTGAGTGCAAAATTACAGATAGCAGTAACAAATAAAAGCACATTGAGATCAGCATAAACCATCAAACAACATCATCTCTACAATGCTGCTTAAGGATTATTATTATCAAAACTATTACTATGCTGTGATTTGATGCAACAGCAATGCCCATCTTCCCAACATTCCATTAAGATGCTGATCCAGCAGCCAAACCGAAGCTTTTTGGTCACTGTGTAGTTCAAATGGAATCCCATGAAGGTAATGACGGAACTTTTTCAGTTACGAGTACATACTATCGCCCAAGATCAGTATAAACCATCAAACATATGCCATCATTTCTACAATGCTGCCTAAAGAAAATTATGATTTACTTGGTGTGTTTGTTCGAGACCTCATTTGATTCCATTGGGCTACACTGTGGCACAACGTGTATTGAATAACTTAATTTGCGGCAGTTTGATACGAGATATCTACCATTGCATTGGTGAAGTATAGGCCTATTGACAATGTCTATGTGATTGCAGAAATCTCATATCGATTTACTATCAATATAGTAAATCAATTTTTTAGCCCTGCGTAGTTTTCAAATTGATAACTGCTTAGTCTCAATGTGCTGTTTTACTACATGAATCTCGTGGGTTTGTGTAACTGTTTTTTTTCTTTAAAAAAACATGCTTTTTACTGCAGACACAAGCTTTTATCAAATGAAAATTATCATACTTGTCAGTGAGTTTTTATTTCTGGTTGCTTAAAATTGCATCATGTTTCTTATTTTTAAGCGTATCTCAGATTTTTTATTAATGAGCAATTTCATATACGAGTAATAGAGATGTTCGAACACCGAATTTTCAAGACAGCTTTATGCTAAGTTGCAATGGAATGCTCGCTTTGAGCCCATATAACTAAAACTAATTTTCTGTTGCAATAGGCAGCATAATATAAGAACCATTGATGCCAGGACTATTATATCACGAGCCGTGATATGGCTGTCATGTTATGATCTGATAACTTCCAAAATGCTCACTGGGTGTATGTTTGAAAATATGCTTTTTTAATTAAAAAGTTCTTTTTTCTGTTTTTCTTAGAAATTTTTTAGTGATGTTATTCGATATATATCTACTTACGCAAACTAAATGTTGGCCCTACCTTTTTGTTAACGTTGACTGTATTTCAAAAAAGTGCTTTTGAGTCCTATGCAAAAAATAAAATTTAATACTCAAAAACACAGTTTATTAAACTTAAGGAAGGCAGCCACTCCGGGTACAGGAGGCTATCTTAAGGCGAATGGCAAGCAACGTCCACGAATGTAATGTTCAAGATATCACAAACAGTTAGATTCTGCGCTCACTGTAACAGCACAAGCAACTTCGTGAAAGTTGAAAAGCTGAATAAAGACATAATACTGATAAAACAACAAAGAATTTACGAAAAATTAGTGATTTTTTCCAAGAATGATTTTGAAATCATTTGCCTTAAATCAAATTCAATTATTTAATGCAAAAAGATGCAAAATAAGTAATCACTAAAATGAAAAGTCGGGAGAAAGTAAAAAAGTTCCACTGATCACTTATGCTATGCTTGCCGCGTTTGAAGGCTTTACATTTCTTTGTCCGTGATGTTTTTTGACCACACGCTTCTTCCATTTGGGCTCCATCTCAAATCTCCATCGCTTCAATGTCAATCACTCTCGAGCACGTGACGGTCGACCTCTAAACGATCCACGTCCAGGGATCTGACATTCGCAGTTTTAACAGAGAAAGGCCATAGATTGCTGATGAATAACCATGCAAAAATCGCAACTGATTGTTGATGTTAGCACATGAACAAAATGTAATGAAATCAATTAATATATAGATCTGGTAGACACGGTTTATTACACAGCAGAGTATACACCGGTTGTCCCAAAAGTCGCACAAAACTTTAAAAGGCTGTCATTTGCTTCAATGCAATCATACTCACATGTGATTTTTTTTAAATGTGCCTCAGATCGGGTAATTTGATGTACCACTGTTTGATTTCCTCAATGTATTCTATTTTGACGTTTATATCACAAAGAAAGAAACACCACAATTTCATGATTCTGAAGTTTACAATTGACTCGATATAGTCCAGGCAATCTACAGCGAATAACACTTCAACCCACTACAAAATTGCAAGTTTCAAAAGTCAGTTTATCTTGTAGAGAAAAAATCCATTATCAACATGTCAAAATTCTAGGAAAATGTAGTTTGTGGAACACCATGAACTTTTCACTTGAAGTCACGAGTCCTTTCGAAATATGAATACACGCTTACTCCAATGAAATCGCAGGTATAGATCTGTGACACCTGCAACAGCCAATCAAAATGAAACGCTGCAGCTTTGTCTCACTAGCTGCATCTACCTACCGCATGGCTCTCACCAACATCAGCTATGTTTTCTGAATTATGTCCTTTCCAAACGGTTAGATTTCTCAGTCACTAGTTCAACAATACTTGTAACTATCTGCAGATGCAAACGGATGCAGATTTCTACAAGCTAAGCCACAAATCTGCCAGTTTTACCATGAATAAACGATTACTTTCTACAACTACCATCTTGTGAAAACGCATAGCTGTTCAAGCCACCAGGTCGAAAATGCGCTAATGCACCCTTGTCTTGTAGATAACTTTCGTAGGTACCTGTAGTGTGCAAATTGATAAAGATGTGTATAAGTTGAGACACAAATTTTCATATTTTCCATCAATAAGCGAGGCATTTTTGCAAATACTCTCATGTGAATATGCATAGAAATTCAAGCATCTCTATCAAAAACACGTTTCCGCACACTTATCATCTAACACGCATTCTGAAGTATCTGTAGATGTAGATATCATCTACTGTAGATCTGAGTGTGTTTCTATCATCAAAAATCCTCTTCAGCAACTGCTTTCTCATGAAAACGCATAGAATTTCAAGTCTCTAGATGAACGCTGGGTTTGCACATGCCATAATTCTGTTAGTCTGCTTCAGGTTTCTGTTGCAGAAGCCGCAATTTGGATCAAAGGAGACCATTCTGTGCTATTGTATGCGTTTTTGTATTGAAGTAATTTTATGAGAAATGTTTTGGTGATAGAAACACACTCAGATTTTTCCCTTGCCACAGGCAAATTTGCATCAATTTTCGACCTTGTCGCTTGAACAGCTATGCGTTTTCACAAGATGGTAGTTGTAGAAAGTAATCGTTTATTCATGGTAAAACTGGCAGATTTGTGGCTTAGCTTGTAGAAATCTGCATCCGTTTGCATCTGCAGATAGTTACAAGTATTGTTGAACTAGTGACTGAGAAATCTAACCGTTTGGAAAGGACATAATTCAGAAAACATAGCTGATGTTGGTGAGAGGCATGCGGTAGGTAGATGCAGCTAGTGAGACAAAGCTGCAGCGTTTCATTTTGATTGGCTGTTGCAGGTGTCACAGATCTTTGCCAGTCTTTTTAATCTTGCACAGCTTTAGTGCCGCTCTCAATTGCCGAAGTCCGTTATTATTGCTACTCATATCTGAGCCTGCACTAAGGATCTGTAGCTTACTAACCAACTGCCAGCTGCACGCGTGATCCACTGCGCTTTAAAAATCTCGAGTAGCCGGTAAAGAGTGGTCTTAATTTCTTACTAGTGTGTGATACCGACGAGATGTGTGTGACGTGACGCTCTATCAGTTATAGCTCATTAACCCAAAAGCAGCAACTTAATGTCATTGTGGCAATAATGTCATGTACCTCATATAAGATACGAGGTGTGTCAGAAAAGTATCCGGACTGTGCCTGCTGTTCAAGCAAGAAATAGAAAATCGATAATCCGGTTACGTAATTAGAGACGGGTAACCACTCTGTCCAAATGAACACCGAATCAGCCATCTCTGCAGCCATTGTGTGCGTCTCGCAGCCGGTTGATTACAACTCATCGAAGTCATCTCGTTTTGTCACCTCTTAAGCGCGATGAATGTTTTCGACTGCACATTTCGTTATGGCATTAGAGCAGCGAACGAATTTGAAATTCTTGGTCCGCCTGGGAAAGTCTCCTACGGAAGCATTCAAAATGCTGCAATTAGTTTACGGGGACGAAACAATGGCCCGGTCTTCGGTTTTTGAGTGGCACAAACGATTCAGAGACGGACTCGAGGAAGTGGAGGACGCCGCCAGGAGTGGAAGACCATTGACCAGCAGAACGGAGGAGAACGTTGATCGCGTAAGACAGATGATTCGGAATGATCGTCGGCTGACTGTAAGGATGATAGCTGACAGTCTAAGCATCAATCGAGATTGCGTCTGGAAGATCATCACAGAAGACTTGGGCATGCGAAAGATCTGCGCGAAGATGGTCCCGAAGCTGCTGAACGACGACCAGAAGGAGCGGCGTGTCCAAGTGTGTGAGGACATCATCGAGCGCCTCGAAACCGAACCGAACTTGCTAGCAAAGGTCATCACGGGCGGTGAGTCATGGGTCTTTGAGTACGACCCAGAAACGAAGCGTCAAAGTTGCGAGTGGAAAAGTCCTGGGTCACCGAGGCCACAGAAAGCGAGACAATCAAGATCCAAAATCAAACTCTTGTTGATCGCCTTCTTCGAAATCAGAGGAATTGTCCACGCTGAATTCTTACCGCAAGGTCAAACGGTCAACCAGCATGTCTACAAAGAGATCTTACGACGTTTGTTCCGATCAGTGCGTGAGAAGAGGAGAGACTTGTGGCTGGACAGCTCGTGGATGCTTCATCATGACAACGCGCCGGCTCACAACGCTCTGAGCATTCGTCAGTTCTTGGCCGAGAAGAACGTCACCGTCCTTGATCAACCTCCGTACTCCCCCGACCTAGCTCCGTGCGATTTTTTTCTATTCCCCAAGCTGAAAGAAGTGATCAAAGGGACACATTTTTCGGATGTGGAGACCATCAAGAAGGCCGTGACGACGGAACTCCGCAAGAGTCCTTCCAGGAGTGCATGAACGCATGGCAGAAGAGGATGAAGAAGTGTGTTAGACTCGGAGGGTGTTACTTTAAAGTGGAGAGGGCTTAAATTTTTGCTGTATTTTAAAATAAAGTTTTTGTGAACACAGTCCGGATACTTTTCTAACACACCTCGTATATGCATGGTCCGTATAATAGGCCTATATAATCATTTTGAGCACGGTAATACAATGTAATGTACGCCGAGTGCATCTACAGTAGATAAAAATAATCAAATTTACAATGATTTTCAGTGATTACTATTGTATTATTGCCTGGTATAACCTTCTGTACATTACTTTAATTTGTTTATATGAACGAAGTAGAGTAAAATATTGTGAGGCAAAACCATATGGATTATACCAGATGGTTTTGAATAATTCATTCAATTCAAAAAATTTGTAGAGGATGGCATGGTAAAACCCTGTAGTTTTAACTACATGGTTTCGAATCGTACATTTCAACATGAAGTGTGTCATACTGTGTCGAAGAACCCTGCCGTTTTAACGACACGGTTTTACCAAACTAAAGTAATAAAATCTGTCAAACTACATGGTTTCTCAAATCACTAACTTATACCTAAAGCAGTTTTGAAGCTTGAGCTTTTGCTAACATGTGCACCAGCATGTGCTGATTCAATTTCGGACACTTAAGGCAAAACCGTGTAGTTTAAACTACACGGTTTTACCTTGTGACGGCAGATCTGCGATTTCATTGGAGTAAGCGTGTATTCATATTTCGAAAGGACTCGTGACTTCAAGTGAAAAGTTCATGATATTCCACAAACTAGATTTTCCTAGAATTTTGATATGTTTATAATGGATTTTTTCTCTACAAGATAAACTTACTCTTGAAACTATTGAAACTTGTGGCGTGTTAAAATATATATTGTCTGGATTGATGTCAATGCATTGTTGAGTTGGCGAAATTCACTTATCTTGCACCGAGCTATTGTTGTCGTTACTTCGATCGGTCAATTCTCGTCTGGATATGAATTCTATTCACACTACGAGTCATATAGAGAAACTTACACATTCAATGAATCTTTGCACTAGGCATGGAACTCGAAACACGCATTGCATTCGATGAGCTTTTCTTCACCAACGGCAGTCCTCTTCAGCGGGACTGCGCGCATACAAGATAGCTCATGACTATCATCGCGACCCTTTTAACGTTTCTGCCATCCCACGCTTGATTCAGCGGTTCAGAGAGACTGCATCAGTAGCAGATAAGCCTCGATCATGTGGGCCCAATCCCGAGGATGAAAGGGATGAACTGGAACCGCAACAGTCAAATCCACAATTTGGAGCTGCCAGTTGTTGCTCCTTTTTCTCGGAGGACAGGTGTTCCTAAAACCAGTGTTCAACGGATCCTGCGACAGATTGTGCCATTACTCATACAGACTGCAGATTAACCGGGCACTCACAGATGATGATAAGGAAAAAGCGTATTGCTTTCGCACGGTTCCTCCTGTCAGGTGCCCTTGATCTCGAGTCGATTCTGTGAACTGTTGAGTCTTATTTCTTAATGGTGGGCCATGTGAATCACCACAATTCTATTGTTAGGTGTCGAAGAAGCCGTGGGAAGTCACCGAAAAATACTCCACGCTCCAAAAGTGTGTGTATGGTTCGGTTATTCGGCGCAGTACCGTCTAACTCCTTTCTTCTTTCCTGGAACCGTTACAGGAGAAAATATGCCAGCATGCTTCGCGATCATGTCATCCCACAACTGAGAGGGAGACGGCGTATGAAATGCACGATCTTCCAGCAAGATGGAGCACCTCCACATTTTTCGAATGTTGCAATATCTTTCCTGTCTCGAATATTCCCTGATGATCGGATTATCGCCAGAGGATATCCAAACCGGTGGCCAGATCACTCACCAGATTTAACACCGCTGGATTACTACTACTACTACTACTGTTACTTCTGGGGTATTGTTAAAGACCGTGTATACCATTGCTTCACTCTAAGAAACCTCCACGAGCTACAGGAGAGGATAACGATGGTGATTGAGAACATCGACTCAGATGAATTGAGACGATCTGTTCTGAATCTGCGCTCGAGGTTGGAAGCGGTGATTGAGTGTGGAGGAGAAGCAATTGAGCAATGTCTTATGTGAACATTCATCTGTAAATTAGAGTTTGTTTTTCTCTTTTGTTGATTTGTATGCTTCGTTATTGGTTCAGTTAAAATTTGCAATCAGTATTTTTTACATATCGATATCAATGGTTTTGGCTATTAAAGTCTCAGAGCCTAAAAAATGGCAATTAAGTTTTGATTGTATAAAAACAAATATGCTACATCAAATTCCTGATCTGAGGTGCATTTTAAAAAAATCTCATGTGATTATGATTGAATTGAAGCAAATTATAGCCTTGTTAAGTTTTGCGCGACTTTTGGGACACCCGGTATTATTTCAGGGTGTATAACGCGGGAAAAATCAGGGAAAACCGGGAAAAGTCAGGGAAAAATTGATTTCTGGAAAACGGGGAGAAAACCGGGAAAAATCAGGGAAATTTGAAATTTAGAGCATAAAAGATTAAATATGTTTATGACTGATGACAACATCAACAAAAGTGCCTATTGTATAAACAAAGAAAAGGTACAGATTTCATATTTTCCATCTTTTTGATATAAATATCACTTTTTATGTCGTTTGAAGATTTGATCAATAAGTGCAAATTCCCAAGAAAAGTACGGTCAAGCATCTATAATTGTAATTTTAAAACATTATACGTCGGCTCAACATTGTACGCTAATTTTCAGTGATTTTTAGGGTTTTTAGACAAGGAGGCGAGTTGCTTTTATGTGCTTTCTCAGTTAGCTACTGCGCTTTTCTCCGAAGCTGCGTCCAGATCCTCTCTACTAGTTGGGAAAATCTGCTTTGAAAATGTCCTGACCGAATGTGTATACTCCGCCGAGGAGGTCTGGATCCCCGGCACTAGGACGGGCGTTTCGTTTTCTCATTCGACTCACGCCGTTGATGTGAGCTTGATCAGGTTGATAGGTCGTCGCCTGTCTCAATGGGCGAGTTGTCTCTGGAGATTGTTCAGCAGGTTCAGGTCTCTCACGCCTTGTGCGTTCATATGCAATACATGGCTGATTAGGACTCAGATGACACGGTCTGAAATATGAAGTGCTACGTGACTCATGTAAATATATCGCGGACAAATGGATGTTCACGGTGGGTATTGGATTGAAGACAGGGAGATGACAAGATACTGGTGCCTGACTTCTAAATTTCTTGGACATGCTGCTACATCTGAGTTTCAGAAAGCTCTTGAGGGAGCTGTCAATGACCTGGACAATTCTAAACTTCTGAAGGTGGTAATGGATGGTCCAAATGTCAATATCGCAACACATCATCCGATGAAGGATCTCGTGAACATGATGATACACAAATTTTGGACATTGGAAGTTGCTCCCTACACATCATCGACGGTGCTCTGCAAGCTGGAGATAAATATATTAAAAAATGATGGTTTAACCTCACTACTCCCCCATGTTCACATTGAAGTGATGAAATTCCTGCGAAGTTGTTGGGGTTTTTTCAAGATACTACGTCTCGTTGAGCGGATTATTGACGCTTCGCAATGACCCACACGTACGACCCAAGTATTGTGCAACTCCTTGGGTTGAGAACATAACAGTTGCGGAAGTGATCATCGAACAATTGCCAAACTTGTGAGCGTATGTCGAAAATATCAAGAGGCAGCCTGACTCGTCGTCCTACAAGAACATGAAGGAAATGCTGAATGATCCTCTGCTCAAGGCCAAATTGTGTCTTTTCGTCACGATAACCAAGGAATTTGAGGTTTTCTTGAAGAAATTTCAAGACGGCAGGCCCATTGCTTCATTTTTGTTTGAAGCCCTAGAGAGCATCATAAATTCGCTGTCGAAACGGTTTATCAAGTTATGTGCTATGAAACTTGTCAACAGTTCGAAAACTGAAGCTTCCCATGTCTGAAAGAATTTCGCACAACTGAAATCAATTGACATGGGTTTTGCACCGATATCAGCCTTAAGATCGGCAGGCGGAACGGGCATGCATAAGAAAGAATTGCTATTTATCAGAGGAGTCCCGTCAAAACAGATCTATGTTTTATACGCAGTTTATTGCGAGCACTTTCGGACACCACCCGTTATTCGAAACTATAAGAAAGAATTTGCTTCGAAGTGTCTGGAATTCTTGAATGGTATTTTGATGCCTTCCAGATATCCATTGTTTGAGGGGTAATCTTGCTTGGATCCGTTGATTATGGCCTCTGATCCCAAACGGAAATTGATGCCATTAGATAAGACATTGGATAAATTGGCGGGCAAAAAGTGGATCACTGGATTCGAGGCATATCGCATCAAGAATCAGTATACATTTCTGACATCAAACAATCCGTGAAGTCTTATTTGCAGATGTTCGACTAAAAGAAGAGACTTACTTACTTATACCATTTAACGTCGATTGTTCCATCCATGTTGGGTACGACGGTTCGCTTGTATGGCTGTTCTCCATTTCGACCGGTCGTTAGACTGACTTGACGATTACTTACTCCATTGTTTTTAAAATTTCAAAAAGGCAATTCTTCTCCTGAGCTTGAACGATTCGTGCGAATCATTCTCTGTTTGAGCTATGGACAGGCTTCGGTGGAAAGAGGCTCCTCGGTCAATAAAAAGATGATAGTAGAAAATGAAAATTAAACGGAGAATTAATTCCCTTATTGCTCAGAAAACAGTCAAAGATCATGCATGCGCTTTGTATGACGGGGATGCTCGTTATTTTGACGTATCCAAGAAACTGATTTTGTGCTCTCGAAATTCCATATATCGAGAATCTAGAAAGGAAGAGGCGCGGAACCAACAGGTTAAAACAGGCATCGTGAAAGAAAAGAAGAGGAAGGCGTCAGAAAGCAAAGATGGAGGATATGAAGAAGAAACTTTTGTCGCAGATTGATCGTGTTGACCAAGGTATCCACTCATTGATGAAATAGGCTTTTGCATTTTTATTTTGCTATGATCTTGTCCGTAATCATGGTATTTATCTTCATGTATTTTTATTGAACAAATTTTGCAATATTTTGTTACTACCCAAAAAGTAGTGGCACGTATATCAGGATGCTAATCTATAGACACTTTTTGAAATGCCGATTTACATGAATTCCAGATAGCATGAATCATAGTAAAGAAACCATTTTACGCATACACAGTGTCCTTTTTTTGTTATATTCATACACGCGCATATTTTCCAATCAAACAACATATTTATCCGTTCATAACAAGGTATCCGCCACTTAATTTTAGACTTGTAATCCAATAATAATCAGGTAGCACAAAAAATTACATATTACAGATTTTGTGAAATGCACTTGTGGAATATAAAAAGAATTTGTTAATGGAAGAGATAAAAAGTATTTTTATAAAATTTTGATGTTTTTGGTATTATCAGCAATAAAATTGTTATGACAAATATAAAACGTCAAATAAAAAATAAATAAATTAAGGAATGAATGTAGATATGCAGGTAAGTAGAGGGAAAACGTATTTAACTGAAGCTTTTACTGTGGGAAGTTGAAATGGATTCTTGTCGTGGGCAACCGTTTTCAATGTTATTTGCGTTAACATAATGAATGAAGTATACAGGGAATTTTTTAAAAGAGACCTGGAAAACCCAGAAAAATCAGGGAAGTTGAAAATCCAAAAGCGTTATGCACCCTGTATTTGCTGATAGCATTAGCACACATATGTAAGTTTACATGTGCATCTCACATGCATACTTGGAAGCCGTCCGTAATCGATGCTAACGTGGTGCATGCAGAGGAGGATGCTGGCCATCTTTTTGTAGGTGAACGACATGTTCAAAGTATTTCAGATAATTGTGACCAAAAATGTACAAACTCTCGGGCACAAACTCCCTTAGGAATCAATTAAAATTTAAAATACTTGTTTATCATGCTGGAATAATATCATCAGTAAAGTATTTCAAAATGGGTATGTTTCTATACATGACATTTAAGGAGAGTGCAAATCGCTTGCTGAGTCGGGTATGTTTTTAAGTAAATTTTAAACGCAATATGCTATTTTCATTAAAAATGCACACATTTGGGTCTGATTCAGCGATTTCTTTCAAAATTGATTTGAAAACGTTTGAATGTTCTCAGAATAAATTCGTCTAAGTTTGGTTCTTGGTATTTCTACTTGTCATGCACAGGTGAAAAAAGTAATATTTTGCATTTTTCTCTAAAACTGCTCGTAGGATTTTGGAAAAAATACATTAGGGTAGTGACCTAAACAAGTAAAGTTCTGTTTGTAAAGTGTCAAGTCCGGTATATTTTTCCGATTATTTTCAATTTTGGCCACCTATGCGAGGAGAATAGAAAAGGGATCAGGACAAGAAAGTGAAATAAAAGGACCAATACAGAAATATTGTAATCAGATGATATGACACTGAGCGCCCCCATCTTGTGATGGCTTCCTCTGAGGAGCTCTGAACAGATAGGATATAGAGCAATCCGACCTTTAATGAAGACTTTATTGCAATGACTTGGTGCAGCAAATTTTCTGGAATACAAATCACTTTTGTCGGACTTCTGCTGTAACCTGCCAACAGATGTTAATGGATAATTTTTGAATTTATCATATTTGGAGTTAGTATATTGCTTTGTTTATGTATTGATGGGAAAACTAATGGACACAATATTCTCCACGCTCCCGACACACAGTGATTATTGTGCAGTAGAATATATGTTAAATGACCTTAATTGATGATATGTATGCATGTACATGTAAGTGAATGCTGAGGGACTCTGCTCGTTCACTGAGAAAATGCTAATTTATGTGTTTTGATGTTTACCTTGCTGTTCATAGTTAGTGCAAGATTGCATGCTTGATTCGTTTGATTTAACTATTTCTATCTTGTTATCCATTTTCAGGGGAAATCAACGACTCTCTAAGCCTTGATTTCGGGGATGGCGTCAAGTGCGACCCAGCCCAAGAAACCTGTTTGTACGGTTGGATTTCTAATCACGTCATCTCAAACATTGGGTCTAATCATATTGTTCTATTGCTTCTCCATAACATTAACTTTCTACAACAAGAAATTCATCACTGTAAGTTTATCGTGTTATGACAATACTGTAAAAACTCATGTATGCAGGTTACCGGTAATTAGACCACCTGCTGTCTGTTTGGATGCGCGAGAGATTTCTTTTAATCAACTAAATGTTTTTCTGTGTTTCGACATAAGGGTCTACGTCATGAAATTAGTATCTGACAGTAGCCTCGGTGTTTTTCTGCTGGAGGAGGTAATTTGGCACTCATTGCATTTTTGCGGTGGTCTTTTGAACTGAAGCGCCTGACACTGACTTTTGTGGCTTTCAGTGTTTGTTATCGTATTTTCAATATTTTCCCCAAAATTGGCCCACTGGAAAGTCAAAAGTGTGATTTATCTACTTCGAAATGCTTTTTTCAAAGGTCACAAATCATGATTTATTAGATCATCGACTGCGTTCTTGGAAATTTTAATGCTGTGCAAATACTATTCAATACTTCAGCAGTATTTTTGCATCGCTTCCTCTATCTTAGAAAACTTTTTGACGTCGCTGCGACAGTCGACAGTTTCAAGTCGTCTGTCTTTATTTCTTATCTCATTTGAATATACATGAACGTACGTCCGTACGATAACGCACGCTCTTGAGCTTGTTGCAGAAAATCATTTCATAGATAACGGTAGTATGTGACGGAATATTTTTAACATTTCTTATAGACCTACTTATTTGTTAGTTGCATTCAATGAGCTCCTCAAGGAAATTCTGTCAATATTTATTTGTCCTTAAAAATGACTTCTCCGTATATATAATCTATTTGTCACAATGATAGGCAATAATTAGGACATTATCTACCCAAGTAGATAAGATTTCGAAATATTCGGAAAATAATAAAATTTTAGATTGAAGTATTTAATTGCTGTGCAATAGTGATGAATAAGCTAGAGGGAGTGAACAGGTCTACTATCATTGGTAAGTTCACAATAAAACAGCTTCATGTGTACTTTAATTTCCATACGATTCTGAACTTAAATAAGGCGGGAAGAGAGCACGAAGAACGAGTCTCGGCGCAAAAAAATCATTCGTCCCTGGCCTAAATTTTAAGCAACCAGTTTTCAAAATTAAAATCTTTATAACCTGAGCCCGACTAACCTGAACGACGATCAGCCATCTTGTCAGTACTGTTACCAGGTTTGTATAAAACCCTGTCATTGAAGAAACCCACTCAATAGGTTAATTTTGTGAGTGAAATGGGTTAAATGCGATGGCTTTTTTTACTCTTTTTAAGATGAGATCGTAGCAATGAGATTTAGAGCCATCCTAAAATATGCTGCTACAATATGTACATTAATAATTGCTTTTAAAGACCGATATGGAGGAAATATGTATATTGTATATACGAGGGGCGTACCAAAAGTTCGTGACGTTTGTCTCTCCCATCTATAGACGTCCATTTTTCCCAAGTGCATATCTAGATTTTATTTCTTATAGTTCTGACAGTTGCATTTCACAGGAAAACATTTAACTTCCATCTGCACAAATATATATTGGCAGAATTAAAAGCGTACCAAAACTCTTTTTTTTCGATCTGGTCACCTCAAATTTCAATACACTTTTCCTATCTCTTCTCAAGTTTCTTCATTCCTTCTTCAAGCCAATCCTGCGGTAATTTCCCGAATGAAGCTTTCGGTGCTCTCTTTATCTCTTTCACCATTGAAACGAATACCTCCGATTGCCAACTTCATCGCACTGATGAGATGAAAGTCAGTAGTCTCCTCTAAAACCCTTCATCATCGTCTTCCACAAGACCAAGAACAATAGAGGAGTTGGTGACCCGAGCGCCCTTCTGTTCCGCAGTCAGCAGCCTTGGCACCCAACGAGCCGAAACCTTGGACAACTCAAGGCGGTCATGGAAGATGCGCTCAAGAGTCCCACGCGATAGCATGCCAGACTTTTCCTCTAGTTCATCAAATGTTGGGCGTCTGTCAGACTGGATCAGCTGCCAAACCAAATCTTCATTTTCTTCGCTGGCTTGACTGGATGGATGGCCACAGCGCTCACCGTCTTCCAATGACTTCCGTCCCTCTGGGAACATTTGCTTGATGGTCGCTCTTGCAGGAGCATTGTCTCGAAGACTGTTTTTAGACGCCCAGGCGATCGGGTTGGTGTTTCCCGTTCCATGGACAGAAAGAGCAGACAAGATCCACAGTTACGATTTGTGAAGTCCGTCATGCTGACAAAAGTAAAATTGCTTCACTACTTACCGGCTGCAGTTCGTGTCTCTATAGGTTACCGATCAACCGACAATACTTCACAGGCAATGCACATGATTCATACAACATGACAACGATGAATGATTAAAGAAAAAAGTCGAATTAAAACCATGGTAATCAAACGTCACGAACTTTTGGTACGCCCCTCGTACAATGGACGAAGATGAATTTTCAAGTTATTAAGTATCGAGTGAATTCATTTCGTTTTCCTTGAATTTTCTGCAGCTTAACAATTATTCCTGGCGGAATGGTGGCAAATTTGAATTCTAATGAGTTTCATCATTCAATCTTTCCCATCTCAAGGATGTGATTGCTAATATATTTATTGACATTACAATAAGATTTTAGTCACTCAAATCACCGGTTTCCAAGAAAACAGTTTATTTATGAAATATTAGTACAAAATGATACGAACTGTTGCATTTTTCAATACAACCTACCCTCGAACACTACCTGCCCTTAAATAGAACCGGTACATTCATTGGTAAAATTATCATATAATCCGACCACAAATAAAAACCCGTACCAAAATTTATCAATTAAGAAGTTATTACATATCTTACTGTAATGCCGCTGCCATTAGAGTGTAATCATATATAAATCTGGCGTGTTTGTCCTCTCCTGTGAAGAATGGATAATGGACGTAGAGCGCAAAAGTAAAGTAAGTAGGCCTAAGTATATGTGATTATCTAGCAATACAATTGTTCAACAGATGACCGCACCATAATTTGCTGATTTCTAGATAATTAACATAAGTCACAATAATTTTATGACCAACTCATTTTTTCAGCCATTTCCGTTCTAACTTCCTTTGATCATCCTAAAATGTAATTAGTAGTTTAAATATTAAATCTATTTTCATTGTTCTCTTTAGTATCGTAGTTCTTATCAAAATGGTAAGAAATGTGGAATCGAATATTGATCACCTAATATTCATTAAAGTTGATGCAAAGCTATCAATAAAAACAAAATGGCCACTCGACAGAGCTTCTCGTTCTACTTCTTTCAAATTTTGACCCTTGATTTCGATGTCATTGTCGTATTCATCTTTCTCTTATATTTCTTTTCTTTCGCACTCTGCCTCTCCATCAATGCAAACAATACCTGTATATTATCTCAACAAAATAATCGAAACAGTTAAATTACAGGCTAGAAAATTTCTTCATGCAATCCACCCTTAAATTGTAAAAAATCATATAACCCGCGGAATAATCGAAAAAATATGGTAATTGCAGGGAAGAGAATCTTCCGGATTTATCCGGAATTCCGGATTTTTTTTACGGCCATCTGGGTCATTTCTGAGATTCACCAGAAAATGCAGTGAAATTGGAGGGGTAAGGGGGAGGGGATAAGGTACGTGGGCCCCTAAGATGGAATGACATCTTCATGAAGCAACGCATGATCCCTTCTTAAGACAGCATCTTCATGATGCGTTGTTTATAAGACCCCTCTGATCACAAGTTATTACAATTGATATTATCCATATATTCCCCTTCTGACGATCAGTGGGCCCCTCTGTTGATCAATGGGCCCCTCTGAGCTGATGATCAGTGGGCCCCTCTGACGATCAGTGGGCCCCTCTGACGTTGAGTAGGCCCCCTGACGATGAGTGACCCCTCTAGTGATCAGTGGGCCCCTCTGACGATCAATGGTACCCCTCTGACGATGAGTGGGCCCCTTCTAGTGATCAGTGGGCTCTACGTGATTTATGTTTCCTTGCTACGTTTTTTGACTCTTTAGCAGGTCCCCTCTCCGACACAGTACATTTTTTTTTACTGAATTTTCACCCCTAGCACAGCTATGAGCCATGAAAAACGAAGCTAGGGGTTACTCAATTAAAAGTAAAAATTGTATTATTTTAAATAAATAAAATAAAAAAAAAACAGATCTTCTAATCTGATTAAACTGTCCCCATCAGAAACATGTTCGCACGCCTCTTGAAAGTATCAAGATTGTATTGGTCAGGGAAAGTGGTCTGGGGAAGCTGATTCCAAAGCTGTGCCGTGCGAACAAAAAAGCTTTTCGAGCGACTCACAGTACGTGCGCGTTCTAAGCTCACATGATAGCATGTGAGTGCATTAGCTCTGCGTGTGCTTCTGGAGAAGATCTTAGGTTTGGGTACGCACTCATTTACTGCAGAGCTGCTTCTACCGAAATAGTACCTGTAGAAGAGACTGAGTGAAGCAACATCCCGTCTGACGGAGAGCGGCTGCAACTTGCTAGCAAGTTTTTCACCCATGAGATTCTTGACACGTTTCTCAACCCGTTCAAGGAGGTTAAGATGCGTTTGTGGGGCGCCTGCCCACAGATGACAACAATACTCCATCAGAGGACGAATAGTGGACTTGTAAAGATAGCAGACAGTCTGTGGTGGAAGATAGCTGCTGGCACGATAGAGACTACCAATGCGTTGAGCTGCCTGCTTGCTAATGGATTGGATGTACGGTTTCCATGACAAGTCCTTCGTAACCGCCAATCCAAGGAAGGAGATGGAATCTTGTTCTCTGATCCTATTATCTGACATCTTAATGCTATGATCATCATCTCCTTTAAGTCGTGAATGCAGAATACTCTGAGTTTTTGAAGGATTGAAGGAAACAAGCCAATTGGCGCCCCATTCTGAGACCCTGCGTAAGTCTTCATTAAGAACGTCGCATAGCTGCTGACGTTGCTGAGTGTTCTTAGCGAGTCGCTCATTGGAATTGAAGAGTGTTGTGTCATCTGCATACATCACCAATTTACTCACTAGGCAGTCTGGGAGGTCGTTGATGTACAGCAGAAAAAGAGTGGGTCCCAAAATTGACCCTTGAGGAACTCCTGCATTGACAAACTTGGTGGAAGACTTTTGGCCATCTAAGACGACCGATATCTGCCGGTCACTAAGAAAGAAGCAAGAAGTTTGTGGAGTTGATTAGCAACTCCATAGGACTTGAGCTTCATAAGGAGTCCCTGATGCCAGACTTTATCGAATGCCTTGGAAATATCCAAGGCAACTGATCTCGTCTCACCTTGTCTGTCAAGGACACGACTCACATGTTCAGTGACATATGAAGAAGATCTGCAGTTGATCGAGAGTGCCTGAAGCCATACTGTTCTTCTGATAGAAGGTTCTGAGTTTCAAGGAAGTTAACAATGTGTTGGTTAATCACTGCTTCAAAAATCTTGCCAGCAATTGGAAGCAGGCTGATAGGACGGTAACTAGATGGAAGAGATGAGTCAGAACCTTTCTTTGGAACTGGAACCACGGAAGCTACTTTCCAACAAGAGGGAAACTCACCGGTGGATACACATGTACTGAACAGTTTAGATAAAAGTGGAGAAAGCTCAGGTGAGAGATGCTTGAAGACCGAAACCGGGATGCCATCTGGTCCACTAGACTTAGAGCTATCGAGACCGGCGATGATCTTTTTGACGTTTCGGACTGTGACTGAAGGAGGACTAACTGTCTCATCAGTGCGCGTGGGAATTGGAGGTGGAATTCTACCTCCATCGTCTAATGACGAATTCTTCGCAAACTCTTTGCAAAGAAGCTCGGCTTTGTCTGCTGAGGTTGTCGCCATAGAAGTACTGACTTCGGCATGACGGAGTGCTGGGATGGAGGATTTGTTCCTATTGGTGACACTGTTGTAAATCCTCCAGAAGTCCTTAGAGCCAAGCTTTTTGGTAGCAATGGATTTCCGTACATACAAAGCGTAACGGCTTTTGGCCTGATGTATGGTTTCCTTGCAATATCTACGTGCGGTTTTGTACAATTCAAGATTGCCAGCGCTACTGTCACGCTTATACTTATGGAAAAAGTGGTCACGCTGGCAAGTTGCAGCTGCACATTCTGGTGTAAACCAAGGTTGTGAGTGGGGCTTCATTTGGAAAGTACGGTGAGGAATGTAGGCCAACATCCCTATCTGAAGCCACTCTGTCAGTTCCTGCGCCGACTTGTGGACGTTCTCGCTCAGAATCAAACTCTCAGCTTGAACTTGACTAAGAAAAGTGCGGAAGCCACACCAGTCTGCTTTGGAGAATTGATAAACTGTTCTATGGAAGGGTGCAGACGGTGTGGAGCAAATTTGTTTGCCAGAAACTGTGATAACACAGTGATCAGACGTGCCGAGGGGAGAAGTAACCTTGTGTGAAAAACAAGTTGGATTTGAGGTGAGAAACAGGTCAAGGAGATATCCAGTATCCCCAGCTCGGTCAGGCACTCTGGTAGGACAAGTGACAATTTGACTAAGGTTGTGAGAGACAGCGAAATCCTGGGCTGCCTGACCGGAGAGATCGGTGGTGCGTGAGTGCACAAGCCAGTCAACATTGTGCACGTTGAAGTCACCAAAAACGGCAACTTCAGCGCTGGGATACTCTTGTAGAAGAGAATCGATCTTGTCAGAAAGAACATTGAAAATATCCGCATTAGTTGATGGAGAGCGGTATAGGAAAAATAGAAGAAGTGTGGTCTTCTGCAGCGGCGCAAAGAAGGCAAGATACTCATGCCTTGGATCCTCTGAGCTGCGAAGCCTTCTCAAGGGAATGCTTGTCTTGGCATAGACTCCAAGACCATGACAAGGTGCTTTATCCATCCGGTGAAATATGTATCCATCAGGAGTAACGTCGCTTGATGACACACTGGGATCTAACCTGGTTTCCGACAGGGCTAGAAGATCTGGTGACTTACCTTGCAGGAAGATGTTGATGTCGTCGTAATTGGACCTCAGTCCTCTTACGTTGCTGAAGCTGATCCTGAGAGGGGTTTTGAGCTTGACGGCTTGACTACGTTTCTTGTCTACATTTTCTACAAGTTCTTCATTTCTTCAGTTCTACATTTTGAAGTAAACAATTCCACTTGTTCTACTGTGTGCGGGATATATTGTTACTCGTACATTATGAAACTCATCATACACGTCAGGAAATTTTGATTCACAAAACCTCCCTTATATCATATCATTTTGAAATAACATTGAGCTCCGAAAAGTTGTAGTTCCTGCTTGATATAATTGCCGAGAAATGCTTTCTACATTCTAGGCGCATTAAAAAGCTCAAATTCTACTAGTTGCACTCCCAAAATGCTGGAGGTTTCGCCTGCGGCGCATTATAAAACATCAAAATTGTACTAGCTACAGCTGCGCATTATAAAACATCAATATTCTACTAATTGTAATAATAATAATAATGTGTTTATATTTCAAAAATTAAAATCGAATAACAGCACTGACAATTCAAGTTACACAAGTTACAAAAAAGGACGCTACATTCAAATGAGATATCGCAATAGCTGCCTCACACCAAAGTGTTCAAAATTGAAACAATGCTTATCGCTTTATATTGACATTATATAGTGAACACGCCTTTAGAAAGCATGATGACCCTCGACGTTTCGTTCTGTGTGATGGAAGAATGAATCTTCCCGTTTCTGACAACGGCGGTAGACGATCGTACAATATGTGATTCGGTGACATCACTTTGCCGAGAAATCGTAGAACAAGCAGCTTACGTCTTTCCTCTAAAGAAGCAAGGCATTCATTAAAACAATGCTTTCCACAAATCAAGCGATGAAATCTTGACTGCGTTCGCTCAAGACGAGTCGAGTCATTAACAGAAATGTCCACAAAAAGGGGCGCACAGTAATCAATTATAGATCGAACGAGTGAGTTATACATAGAAATAAGGAAACTTCTTGGAAAAGATGGTTTTAACAGTCTGAAAGCGTAAAGTTTACGAGATGCACTGCTTATGACACCATCGATGTGGGTTGACCAATTCCATTTTGAATTAAATGTCACTCCCGAACTTTTAGATGATCAACGCAATTTAAATTTGGCAGTCGAATATCAGGTATGCAATAATTGTTCTTTTTGATGATGAGATACTTGCACTTATTCTCATTTAGTGCTAGACCGATGGAAATAGACCAAGCAATCATGCGCTGATGTTCTGAAATTATTAGTTTGAAACTTGTCAAACGAGTCTTTCAGAAGAGAAAAACAAAAAGTCGTATCATCAGCATATCTCATGTAGTGTACAATATCTATCACGTTTGCCCTCAAATTGTGCCATGTATTTTCATAAATACAGATGTTATTATCATATTATTTCTTATAGGTACAGATGAATTTTTCAAATTTCTGTAAAAATGACCAATTCGTATCTCCGCTCTGGCTTTATAGACGTTTTATCTTGGTGACGTGTAAATGGTCCCATTTAGACTTTTTATTTGCACAATATGTGCATGTAAAATGCTGCATTGCTTTACATCATTGCAATACCGTTCCTCATCTATGCAGTGCTCTATCGTAATTCCGCTCATCTGTTACACAATGTTCGGCGCGAAAATTCTTAATGCAATGATTGCGAACACTGCTCAGAGCCCGATGGCGGTAAAGTTAGAGGCTATCTGCTGAATTACTATCGGTCATTGCTCTACTGGGGCTATAGCAGTCCGCTATAGCCCAATCGAGGTGCCTTTCACAAAGTGCGTTTATACCTGGAGAATTGTAGAAATCTGTAATGCTACCATTTTGCCCGCAGTCAGTCCAAAAACTTATAGAAATCCGACTAATTCCGCTTAACATCGTCTCGATAAGATATACATGTAAAAGTAAGGAATCATTGAATATTTTCATTATCAATGATTTTTAGTCCATCTTGAATTGATGTCTTAAGTTTATTGCGTTCTAGATTACATGATTCGAAGTATTTGTGATTTGTTGAAGTGAACAGGGTGTCATCAAAACGATTCATGGACGAAAAAATCCGTATTTTCTGGTCATTGTCATTACATCACTCACATTATGTAAAAAATCCATTAAATAATAACGTTTTCCTATCAGCGTTTGATGGATTTTATTATGATTCAATGACAAATTATCCTTGATTCAGTGAGCCATTCATCAGACAGATTCGAAGGAGTTGTTTAGTTTACATTCATATGAGAATTTCAATGTACAATTCTGCATGATTCGGTAATCCTAGGGTACAGATCTTTTTCAATCGAAACCACGACAACTCGCAAATGATCGTTGCTAAGCAACGAAATTTAAAATACCATGTTGAAATCTGCCACAAGCAATATCGTCAAACCCACACTGTGGCCATCTCGAATCTTTTTAAAAATATCTACATGAATTCGAAAAAATTGCTTACTCACGTTGAAAAATTTGCTTTAGTTGCTACTGTCATCTGCTCTCATCGCTTTCTATGTGGGTTAAAATATAGCATTGGTATTTTGTAAAATGCAAACATATTTCGTCGGGAATTTTTATAATTGTGTGGTATAACTGCAATGTCGACCTATTAACAGTGCTGTCATGTTTATGATTCGATCATGAGCGTTTCCTTCAATATATTCATTTATCGCGGAAGTTGATTCTTGTGTCTGTTTTTACGTGTGTTGTGTTTGCAATAGAAGTCAGTTGGGATGGAAATTAATTTCATTTAGCTAGGCTGACTCGTCTTAATCAGCAAATGATATCCAATGCAGAACGGGAAACGCATGTAGGCATTACCCGATTTCAGCAGTGACCGCGTTTAGAGTTCATGATCACATATATATGTAAGGTAATAGGTATAGTAATAAATGTATTCAATGAATTCAATATTGCTCACTCCAATGATGAAATCTTCAATTATTGTTTACTGAAATCCGTTAGCTTATTCAGCTATTAATTGATAATAAATAATAACTTCTGCTCATTACCGGGATCTTTGCATTGCAATAAACACAATTGGAGCGGGACAGCATGACGGCCGCACATATACATGAGTTTTTAGGACAAAAACACACGAAATTAACTATAATTATGAAATTACCTATTTTTAGACATTTGTTTGTCTTTTATGAGATCTCAAACTCATATATTTAAATCTCTCCAAAATTGATCATAGTAATTTGTTTCAATGTAATTTTTTACATACAGACAGGTCTATTGAGAATTAATATCAAGTTATATGCCTACTTTTTTGCTTGAATTTATAGCTACGTGTTCATCAGAAACTATCGATAACGAATAGATACAATATTGATGACTTGCTGTTGATTTAGATTATTCGACGACTATGAATCAGTGATTTGTCTTCAAATCGTATCGTAAAACTTCATCTAGACGCAGCATTCAACGAAGGTGAGGCAATCAAGTTCATATCTCCATTTCAAGTCGCCCATTTCCGGAAAAATCCGGAATTTTTACGAAATGACTATAACAGGGGTGGGCCGATGTGACAAAACGTGACAGTATGTGACAATTTTTCATCTCAAAATAAAATGTGACAAAATGTGTGTTTTTTGCTCTTTGTGTGACAAAATGTGACAAATTTCACGGAAAAAATATTATGACAAAATATGAACAAAGTCACAGATAAGCATTATCTTCGTTTGAATGAAATAACGAAGTCATGTTTTCCAGGAGGTCTTTATTCTAATGTTCCTATATTCTTTGATAATAATATGTTTTAGTGGTATGCACGATAGTAGTAAGTAAAACTCCACTTCTGGATAGCGCAAGATGGCCGCCGTCGCTGACGTCCCCCCCTCTGGAACGGCAGAGTGGCGTGGTCAGCCGCCGTGGTGCTTTGAGTCTGACTCCCCCCCCTCTGGAACGACAGAGTGTCGTGGTGTGCCGGCCAAGTGAGTCCGAAAGGTTCGCTGACGTCCCCCCCCTCTGGCCGGCCGTCGTAGCGCGCGGTGATGTGCTGTCCAGGTTGGCGTGGTGTGCCGGCCAGGTTGGGAGGGTGGACTGTTGTAGCTCACCTGAAAAAATCCTAAGTGTCAGAGTGGCTTTGTATGGGTAAAATTTTGAAAATTTTCCAAAGTGTGGCATTTCGACCTGGGACCCTCACCAAAGTTTGTTTCATCAAATTTCACGGACCCCCCCCCCCCGACAGCAATCTTCTAACTTTGGTTCTAGTGAACGGATTTTGTCTTACAGCTACTCGTTTGAAAGAGGAGAAAAAACTGCTCGACGCCATTTTTGCCGCGAGTCAATCGGACCAGCCGTTCAAAAGTTAGAGCTGTTACAAGATTTTAGGTCGGAGCTCACCTGAAAAAATCCTAAGTGTCAGAGTGACTTTGTATGGGTAAAATTTTGAAAATTTTCCAAAGTGTGTCATTTCGATCTGGGACCTTCACCAAAGTTTGTTTCATCAAATTTCACTGACCTCCCCCCCCCCTCGGGAGAGCTAGCTTCGATCTTGGCTTCTAGTGGACGGATTTTGTCGTGCAATAGCTCGTTTGAAAGCTAAGAGTGAGACAAATTCAGTGAAAGAAACGCCTTGTTCATATCTGTCTTCGTTTAGATGTGAGACGCCATTTAAGATTTTGGGAGATTGACGAAAAACGACAGAGTTAGAATTTCCCAAGAAACAGCTCCAGCGGGCGAATGAAGGCTCGGATTGGTAAACGGAGGCCAGATTTGGAATCAGCTTGATGTTATTGTCCAATGAGGATCATCATCCAATGAGAATCAAGCATTTCTATATAAATAGCGAGCCTTCCACATTGAGAATCATTCCATCGTTGAATCACACGAGTGACGGACGCACATTTTCTCTCTCTAGTTCCCTATTCTATTATCCAACTAAAATGGTAAGTCGCTACTTTCCTCCCTCTCCTCCCTTGAACGTAAACTTAATACAATCTTTTTCATTTTCAGGCATCTACTCCATCTGCTGCACTAGTAGGACAAAATGGCGGTCAAACGTTACAAGGTTCGCTACGATCAGATCATCTACAACTGAGGCCAGTGGAAGAAACAACCAAGGTACATTATCCTACACCACTACAGCGTAAATTTAAACAAGTCTTGCGTTATGACGATCATGGCGTAGTACTCCAAACGGGAATGCTCCCTTCCACGGATGTCAAGATAATGCACAATCAGTATGGGGACTACATACTGATCCCCGTGAGTCCGTACATTTGCCACCAACTTGATATTTTTGAGGAGTACGTGATATGGACATTCCTACTCCTCTTGCTCAAGAGTGGAAGGCGAGAGATGACAAGGATACTCCCTATAGAAAGATTTGGGATGGTAATCAAATTTGCCTACCGGTATCACATTGGTGCACTTACTATAAGAAGGAGGGAGATCATTCAACACCCATCAAATGCGACGAGCTCGGAGAAGGTACTTGTGATATCCTTTTCAAAGTGAATGGGCTATATTATGGTCGTCACAAGGATAATAAAATAGCCTCTCTCCATGCATATGGAATCCATCCTATATATTCCAAAACCACCCAACGTGGACGACATAATTGATCAAATCCTTAACAGCAGTGGTACGAAGCGCAAGTCGGACAAAAATGTTGCATCAAAACGCAAATCAAAGAAGGAGAATTACTAGTCCTTTCCTAACTCTACCCTATGACAATTCGCTTATGTGCTTTGAGTGTCGTAGACGTGGTCTTATTAGATACATTTTACTTCTTCGTTGCCATCATATCATTTGTGTATGTTGTCGTGAAAAGCATCGATGTAATTCTTCATTTTGTAATATGTTATAGAACGTTTCCTTAGATGTGTAAATTTCCGTTTTAGGCTTCTATCATCATTTTTATGGATTGTGAGGGTGAACCTGTACAGGAGCTCAGTGCTATTGCTATGAACAATTGGACATATCAGATTGTCAGTGTCTATCATCAACATGCCAACTGCAATCCCAATGTTGATCAATGGGCGAGAAAACACATTCATGGACTTAATCTGAAATATTTGCAAGACTATGGCTTTTCTTGTGAGAGTGCTCTTCTTATTGACTTTAAACGATGGTTAGCTGCTTTCAATGTTATACGCATCTTTTGTAATAATCCTGGTAAGGAGAGGAAAGTATTTCCCAATCTAATCATTGATGATATTTTGCTCCCGCCTTGGGATAGTAGAGTGAATCAACATTATCATGAAATCACGAAACGTTTTAAGGATTTGTGTGTTCCTATTTTGTCTGTTCGTTGTAGTAGCTACGTTCATAACCAATGCTTCTTTCCTCCTTACCTCAGCACTGCCAAAGTCCTGTATGGTTATCATTGCTCGCTGTATGATAGTTACCAGCTGTATTTATTTTATCTCTTTCAAGCCATTGATTTATAATGCATGCTTGTTACTATTATTCAATAAATGTTACTATGAGAAGAGTTGTTTTCATGCAATGGATGGGTTAGATAAAGGGCGATCATGTCTTTCTCAAACGACTGCGGAACATTACATTTTCATAGGCAAAGTTTAAAAGGAGCTGTTCAAGATTATGTGATAAATTTTCATAAAGATGAGACCGACATCGAAGCAGTGGTCGATGATGCTAGCACTCTATTTCTAGAGTTAATGAATACATTCTCTGATAGCATTGTCATGGCGCGATTAGTTGCGAAAATTAAGTTTAGTCATTTTGGAAAGGAAGAGGTGGAAAGTCGCTCTTTCCATTTTGCTTCTTATTCAATGGAAGTGGTAGATCACCCCGAAGAATTTTTTAAAAGACATATGATAAAAATTGCTGAACGTCTTAGCGCATTTAACCATCATGGTAGCAGTCTAGTGATGGAAGCGATTTCAGATATTCACATTCAACTTTCCATGAAGAAAAACTGAAAATGCAGTGGTACTTGATTGTAGCACAACTGGTTTTCGAGCTATGTCTGCTCACTCTCGAAGTATATTCCTTCTGTACATGCGTCTATTATTTAGAAAAGGCTAGCAAATTCATATCTTCAAAAAGACTTGCTATAGACATCAGTAACGGTGAAACTATGTGTTGTGATGTATGTAAGCGAAAGGATGGAAATGAAAAGCGCATCTTCAAGAGATGTAAGCATGCTTTTTGTCAACGCTGTTTCATACGTAATTGCATTCAACTTTGCAAATGTAACCACTGTGATATTGCTCATTTCGAGTGTCACTTATGCCGCACTAGTTAGTACCAATGCAAATGTGGTAAAGACAGGTTTTAGCAAAGACTAACACGGAAAATGGCGAAACGTAAAAGTCAAGTCTTCAAAGTTTTCTTCAGCCATTCAAGCTCTCCGACGAATGAAAGCAAATCAGCGATACAATGCTATACGACATGCTAACGATAAATTCATTCGTGAAATTATTTCTCATGTGAGGAAGTTGAGGACGAAGAAATTAGCGCCAAAACAACGAAAGTTACTTAAGCGATATGCTACGAAATTGCGTTTCATCTCCAATCCTAAAGTCACCCTTCAAAGAAAGAGGGAAACTCTAACACAAAAGGGCGGTTTCCTTCCAGCGTTACTACCGATGCTAGCTCCTATCGTGGGCAACGTATTGGGTAATATCTTTGGCTCTAGACGTTAATTATGCAAATGTTGAATCTCAAAGTATTATAATGGATTTCAGACTTCAATGTGATAAAGTTCTGACTGTATCAGTTCCATCTCATGCAGGTAAAACTGTTTTCACGCTGAATTTATTGGATAAAAGAAGGGAGTTGTTTAAGGAACCTATCAATCGAGTGATTTGGTGTTATGGTATTTATCAACCGTCGCTGTTTCAGGAATTGCAAAGTCGCAACTTTATTCGACATGAAGGAATTATTGCAGTGGATAAACTTCAGTCTAATGATGTTGTTGTATTGGATGATTTATTAAAAGTAAGAATTCAAAAGATGTTACAGATATGTTCACTCGCGCAGCACATCATAAAAGGTGTTTTATCATCTATATCACACAAAATTTGTTTCCTGATGGAAAAGAAGCTCGTACACGAAACCTGAATACACACTATTATGCTATTTTCAAGAATCCGCGAGATAAAAGTCAATTTGAAATTTTAGCGCGACAAGTTGCACCCAGAGGATCAAAAGCCTTAATTGAAATTTTTCAAGCAGCTACTGAAAAACCATACGGTTACTTATTCATTGACTTTACGCAAGAGTGTCCGGAAGAATTTAGATTTCGAAGTGATATTTTGAAAACTCCCATGATTATCTACAAACTATGAGTTCTTATTCTCGCATGATTGTTATTCCTCAGGATGAATATGTACAATTGACTGCCATGCAGCAAATAAAGCAACCTCTTGCAAATCAAATGTATAGGAAAGAAATAGATTATCAGCAAAATGTTCACATCAAAGATCCACATCGTGCTGTATTATTACAATCGGAAACTGTTGAGCAATTGAAAAACTTGAAGAATAAGATGCGTGACTCTGTATCGACTGCTACACCTTTAGCATCTCGCGCACATGCCATATCTCTTTTCAACAGTATTGAACCCCATCTCAATGTAAATGATAGAGGAGAAATCATTACAGATGAAAATAAAGTGATTGATGCTTCACGTTATGAAGACTTGATTCAGTATGTGACACGTAGAAAGCGCCGTCAGGGCTATGTTCCACCTGGTTGGTCATACTTTCTTAAACTATTGAAAAAGCATAATGTGCCAAAATTTGCTTTGAATAATGAGACATTGAAAGAACTTGATTCAACAGTGGCTACTGCTCCAATGCTTCAGACGATGAAAATGCCAACAAATTGGTTTAAGACGTCACCTGCTACATCCCCTCCCACACTCACTAAGCAAACAAGAGGAAGAACTCGACGTAGATCTACATCACCACTAAAACTAGTAAAAGGAAAACGTAAAACAGCTCCTCCCAGGAAATACATGTTCTCAGACTATTAATATGAAGCAGATGTGTTGCTTGCCATGTAATGAGCCGCCAGAGGTGAATGTCGTTGTCACTTGCACTTGCTGCGCCAGCTCTCACAATGAAACCCTTAAGCAATGTGAACACGATCGCAAAACCGCTAAAGCTAAATGCTGCAGTTGTTGTAAATGTAGAAAGGCAAGAAAACAAAAAGATGAGAAGGAGAAAAAAGAGTCAGTCCTCATCGACTGAACGTTTGAAGTCAATCTATTATGATGTAAAACATCCGGCAGGATTTGCATCTATCAAGAAATTATCAAAAGCGAGTGGTCTTCCACAATCACAAGTGAAACGATGGTTAAAGGGTCAGGCTACCTATACACTCCACAAACAAGCGAAGAAGTACCGCACCCGCCATTATATTGTTCATGACATCGATGAACAGTGGCAAGCAGATTTGTGTGATGTTGCCTCCATTTCAAAACATAACTCGGGCATTAATTTTATTTTAACCGTCATTGATATTTTCTCGCGTTATGCGTGGGCTCAACCTTTAAAAACTAAAGAAGGGAAAGGAGTAGCAAAAGAATTCCAAACAATTTTTCGAGAAGGTCGCATTCCAAAAAGAATTCAGAGTGATCAAGGAAAAGAGTTTGAAAATCAGCATGTGAGAAGATTATTTGAGAGGCATGACATTGAGTTGTTTAGTGTAAAGAGTGCTTATAAAGCTGCACTCGTTGAACGTTTTAATCACACATTAAAAAATCGCTTGTGGCGACATTTTACTGCCAACTTGACACAAAATTGGACAAAGGTTCTACAAGATACACTCCATGCCTACAATCACTGTGTTCATCGTTCTATTGGACTCAGACCAGTAGATGTAAATGCTGACAATGTAGATAAAGTGCGCGAATCATTCCAACGTAAACGCACTCATGTGAAAAGTGATGTGAAAATTGGTGATAAAGTTCGTATCTCAAAAGTGAAGTGTTTTTGCTAAAGGGTACCTTCCGAATTGGACAGAGGAGGTATTTACAGTATCAAGGATTGATCAAAAAGACTCTCCGACCACCTACAAGTTGAAAGATTACGATAATGAAGAAATTGAGGGTAGCTTTTACCGCGATGAGATTGAGGTAGTCACTGAAAGTGAAACATATTTGGTAGAGAAAATCATTCGATGTAAAAAACGGCAAGGTGAAGAATGGTGTCTTGTTAAATGGACTGGTTATCCTTCAAGTATGAACTCTTGGATGCGTCGTGCCGACATCTTTCATCTAAGTGATCGACAGTGATTCATGCAAAGTTGTAACTAACAATGTTTAGGGTTTGAGCTATGAATCCAACTGCCTCATTTTATTCACGACCCTCCTATGTAAGTGGTGGAGGACAAATTTACATCGGCGCTCGCCGCCAACGTGGAGGTAGCATACTTGGTGCACTGAAATCTGTTGTAGCACCTCTCATATCCAATGTCGGTAGATCTTTAAAACGAAATGTTTTAAGTAGTGCCGTTGGCTTTGCTGGTGATGTTGCTAGTGATCTTTCCAGAGGTAGAAGTTTTAAGAGCAGTTTGTTGAATCGTGGGAAGGAACGCGGTTTAAAAACATTGAAGCAGACCTTTGCTGGTGTTACTCAAGGAAAGAAATCACCTAAACGAATGAAAAAAGGAAGGAGGAAACATCGCGGAGCTGGTAAGGTGCGATCTTCAGTCAAAAGGCATTCACGCAAACGTCGCAGAGCTCTAATCATTCATCAGGCGCTAAACGACGACGCTGCCATAACTTCTAATCATGGAGTGTAAAACTTCCGGTTTTTGTTTGTTCGATCAACAAGCCATACAGACAGATATTCTTAGTTCAAGTATTGTAGATTATCATCCTCGAACAGCTGAGAATGCTGGCCCCATTGAATTTGTTATTCCTGGTGGTAGTGATGACTACATAGATTTGAGTTATGCGATGCTTGATTCGAGGTTTAGAATTCAGCAAGCAGATGGAACTGCTATTGACGATACACATAAAGTTGGACTGAACAATTTACCATTGACTACATTACTTCGCGATGTTTCTCTAACGATTGGAGAGCAGCAGGTGGAAGGTGGTCAAAGCGATTATCCCTATAAATCATATTTCAATCATGTATCACAGTTTCATCCAGCAGCACAAAAAAGTCATATGGAAGCCATGGGATGGTACAGAGATGAAGCAGGAAAATTTGATGTTGAAACAAACAGTGGCTTTGTAAAGCGATCTGCTATGATTAAAGATAGTAGAGTATGTCAGCTATATGGTCTCTGAATTTAGACTTCTTTAGACAGTCAAAGTTTTTACTGTGTAATACCGGCATGCGACTCAAGCTGACATTGAATAAGCCTGAATTTGCGCTGAATGCATTTGCTAAAGTTGACAATTTTAGAATTCATGTGGAAGATATTGCACTTTACATTCGTCGAGTAGTACCGAATCCAAGTGTCATTAGAGGACATGCTGAAGGTCTTAACCGCCAAAATGCCATTTACCCGTTCAGCATACAAAGCTTCTCACCTTTACAATTCCTAAAGATCAAAAGAGTTTCATGAAAGATGGCCTCTTTCTATCGGAAGCACCGAAGCTCCTCATGGTGGCAATGGTTGAAAATGATGCATTTAATGGTAATATAAAGAAGAATCCTTTCAATTTTAAACACAATCAGTTAAGTGAAATTGCTTTACGTGTAAATGGTGTGAGTCATCCTGGTCCACCCTACAAACCAGATTTTGCTGCGGATCAATTTATGCGCAGTTATGTTGATTTTATGGATGTTTTTGGCTTTTACAATACGGATGACACCAACGGACTGACTATGAAAGAGTTTAAGAGTGGATATACTATTTATGCATTTGATTTGACTGCTGACAGCGATATTAGTGCACCCTATCGTCAAGCGAACGTGCCTCATAATATTCGTTTGGATTTGACGTTCAAAAGAACACTACCTGAGACGATCAATGTATTAATTTATGCAGTCTTCGATTCAAATATTGAAATTACAAAGTATCGTGACGTGATTCTTCAGTATAATCGTTAGTGAGTTGGTTGACTGCTGACGATATTAAGACTAAAGTGCAGCGTAATGCAGACGAAGCGACGTTGAAATCTTTCGATAATGTCTATTCACTCGATACCTTACCACCTGCAGTAAATCACTATCCCATCTTTATTGTGCTAAACACTCATTCGCAGAATTTAGGCGGTGAGCATTGGAAAGCGATCTTTATTGGAGAAGACCGACGTGGTGAACTATTTGACTCTCTTGCTCAACCTCCAAATATACCAACACAGCAGTGGTTGAGAAAACATACGCGTCAATATCAGCGAAATGAACGCATACTACAACATCCACTTTCATCAACGTGTGGTGCTTTTGTACTGTACTTCATCTTAAAACGTTTACATGTATCTCGATTTGTATCTGTTATTCAAAACTTTTCATGTAATCCATCCTCTAATGAAAAAATGATTTGCAAGTTCTATCATGATTTGAAATAAAAACATCATGTTGGAAAAATTGTTTTTTATTTTACAATCCGCTGGGTATGTACATACTCGATGAGATAGTCTAGGATCACATTTGCTTGTACATGAGATTTTAGTCCAGTAATGATCACTTTACTATTATGAAAGATTGCCACATGCACAGGTAACCAACAACTAATGAGAGCTGCAGGAAAAAGTTCGGGTTCATAACACAAATTGTAACTGCTGGTACGAATCTTCAAAAATGATACACTTTTACTCAATTGAGTAGAGATCACCATATTGTCCTCAGTCAGATTCGACATCACACACCTCTCCCTCTTCCATATCCGACGTAGTAGTCTCCGTAGCTCTAAGCGCATTGACTGCGCCGATGAATGAGAAAGGGCGCCGAGAATCTGTACAGTCCCATTTGGGAAGAGTTGAAGATTCCGTGAATTGTTCATCTTCACCACTAACATTTGAGGACGGCCCGGGTAATACTTGCTGTTTGGAAGGTGTTGTTGTAATGTTGTGAGATCGATTTTGGTGTAGAGTCTGAAGCGACGGAGAATGTTGACGATGGTGTAGCGATGGCGCTTCATGATGAAAAAATGAGTAAATTGAGCGATGTACCTTCCTTTTATACTTTTCCCAACTACCTTGATGAAATGTGAAGTTAGTATGAAGTTGGGAATGATAGAGTTGAATTCGCCGATTGTTGACGCGCAACCAGATGCGATTTCCAATACGTGAATGTCTTTTCATATAGAAGTATTTCAAATCCTTCATGATATGATGTAGAGATTGAAAATGACGATAAGATAAAGCAAACTCTCTTCTCACATTTCCAGTTGAATCTTTGAAATAGACGTTTCGATCATGATCCGTTTCAATACGTTGTAGGGAATCTAATTTCCAACTCATGGTGCGTGGTAGTCATGTCTGATTAAGATTTGCATAGTAGGGCGATGAACTCACGACGAATAAATGTCATGATGGAGCGATGTATGTATCTTCTATACTTCTCCCAATTGTATTTGCGAAATGAGAATGGCAGATTTGAATTTCATTTCTGTAATGTTGAAGCCAAACTTGATCACCCAAGGAGATGAATCTTAATGTTTCAAAATATTCCAAATCCCTCATGATATCATTGAGGTTGACAAATTGTCGCCATGTTAATGTAATACCTCTTGATATATGACCATGAGAATTTTTGAAATGTACGTTTCCATTACGATCAACTCTGATATATTGTAGAGAGTCCAAAATCCAAGTCTTCATGATGTTATGCAAAGCCGGAGATCAGCAATATCAAAATGTCGTTTTATCATATTTTGCTTAGCAATGCGGCCGCAAATAGATTTGCTAGTAATCGAGCCGCACTCTTTTCTACTCCCATTGATCATACACAACAGCTAAATGGAAAGTGGGAAGTGGGTGTCACTCAACTTGTTCATAGCAACTGTGTCCATACTTTTGATCATGAGGTGATGACTATTAATATGAGACGTACAGCTGCTTACCAATGTGAAAAGGGGTGCCGAGTATACATTCTACAGTGGCCAAAGAAAGATTTCTTATCATGTAAAAAGTTTATATATGATTTCCTGAATAAAGCGTGTAAACATATTGTCCAATTTGCTCCGCACAATGATGATCATAATTATATACATCATGTAGTTGAGAAAGATTGGATTGTTGTTTTAAGTCCAAGTTTAAGAAATGATTTAGGTTACCTCGCTAGCGCCTTAACAAGCTATGATAATTATAACGTTAATTACCACCCAAGTGGTCATAAACAGTTAATATATCGGGAGGAAGCTTATTATGTAGATCTTATTCCAAAAAAATGAGAAGACGTTGGTGAAGAAGATTGTGATTAAGCCAAGAAAGACAAACATGACTCCTGAAACATTATTGAAGAAATTTAATTATCTCCTTCGAATTGATGGCAAACAAGTGGCAACATTGACTTATATCAAATCATCTAATCATATTGCAATAAGTAAATTAAATGATGATGATCTAGTATTAGTTTGTTCAAAAGATTTTCATCAGTTCTTACGACATCGTTCTACAGCTGTTCATGGAAAATTTGATATGCAACATTTACCATGTGAAAGGTCAAATCAATTTGATACAGAAGGGACCGTATCTTTATACAGAAAGTGTGTAGAGCCTTTAGGTGGTATCTTACATGAAACAAGAGTGTTGATGCCTCGCATTATTACTTCAGTTAAATTGGTTGTAGATTATTTAAATGAAGTGATTAATGAGCAACAAATTTCATTTTTTGAAAAAGAAGGTGTTTTGTTGGTGCGAGTGGGAAATCAGCAGTTTTATTTTTAATGCTATTTGGATAAATCAAATCCACTTCAAAATAATATCCCCAATCACCTTCATCTGGAATCTTCAGAATGTTTGAAGGTTTGGAGTAATACGCAAGCTCATCTTGATTTAACCAACTAAACTCGGAATGAGGTAGTGGTTTAGACAGTGAACTGCCATATAAATTATTTTGGTCATAATATTTTAGGTGGATATGATCATTACCTACTGTTTTAGATTTTATGTGATGTTTATTCACAAATGTGAGACCACCGCGTATTCCGCGCTCAAATATGTTATACATCTCGGGGTCTTGTAAGAGATGGATGGTCTCACCAGTCATTTTAAAGGCTGATTTAAAGGACATGGCTGGTAGACTGACAAAGTGGACAGGATCTAATTCGTCTTCTTCTAATGCCACTCGTCGAAATTCCTGAAAGACATCAGCCAGCAAAATGACATCTAATTCTAAGTAAGCGATCATATAATCGCCAAACGTTTTACAATCAAATTTTAACCATGCCTCTTGAGCATGTTCATAGTCCTCTACTGGACAATCTTGACCCGTCAAATCGTTTTGGAATTTGTCAATGGAAGGAAGGGTTGTTTCATTTAGTTTAGACATTGAGCTAAAATACGCATAGGGAAAGACTCCTTTGCGAGTGATTATTTCATCCGTTAAGTTTGGATAGTGTTTCTTCAAAGTTTGACTATGGGGAAGAAACTTGAGATTACGAACGAGAGAAGCTAGTGACGCTGACATGAATTGGAATGAATCTAAAAATTTTATTTCGAAGAAGACTGTCTTATTTTCTTTAGTTTTATCTACTGGTACTTTTGCTGTCATTGCCATGAATTTTTCTCTCGTTTGCGCTATTACATTAAACTGCCACGATTTCATCTGGCTCAACCCTCCTTTTATGAGCATATGACTGTCATAGCCCTTAAAGTTGTGAAAAATGACGGGTAGTACACGACGTCTCAACCTATGTGAAAAGTTACATTTGGAGCAGAGCGCGTTTCTAAATTTACCAGTGATGTGATCATGATCACGCACTTTCTTCATTTTATCGTCATCAAACGTTTTATAACATTTAGGACAGGATGTGCAACTTTCAAATTTTTGTTTGTCTTCATCTGACATATGTAGTGACTTACGCTGCAATTGGGAATTATATGATTGTTGAAATTTGGCAGCTCTATCGAGAAATTCTAGAAATTTTGAAATGCAATCTTCACCTTGCCAAGTATGCATTTTGTTTTGTCTATTCCTAAAGTGGTCATGCCATACTTCATAGCAGGATATGGCTGCTGGCTTGTGGATGATATCATCAATGTAGCATTCGATGTCTGCGTAAATGACACGCAGGGGACTTAATTCGTCACCATTATCCCTATGTGAAAATATTTTATCTTTTTTTTTTTTTTTTTTTTATGTTTAAGATTGATTCTTCAACAAGATAGAGACTTCACTCAAATAATACGTCTCAAATTTGGAATTTACTAGAGAACAGTTCACTTACACGTCTCTAAGACAGAGTGAAATGACACGGATGTAACTTTACATATATACTTTCATATTCATCATTCATTGGCTGTTCATTCTGATTCGTTGCTTGTTTATACTTAAGAATTAGAAAACATTTCAAAGTTATTATTCACAGTCAACATGACAAGCCCTCCGACAACACCGAACACAAAATTCTCTTCTCCATGCTCATCACCAAAGGCGCTCGTTGCACCAAACGCTCCAACGAAGGGGAAGGTGGAGAACATATACCGACTCGACAATATTAGAAAGTTGTCATTACCAGCGGACGACGAAGAAGAGAGTGTATGTGAGAAGGAGTGTCCCGACTTAACAGGCGTGAGGTGGAAGTATCTGCAGTACGATACTGATGATGTGATGGAGATCACCAGCACCAAATTCCTCCACCAATTATGGGAATGGTACACCCCTAACTCCCAGCCACGAACTATGGCGGAGTGGGAGTACATCGACAAAGTGAGGCTCGCGGTAGAAGAACGATTGAAGCAAGTGAACTGTTTTTGCGATCTATGTGAAGTCAGACTCTGGGACGATATTGACGATGAAGACCTTTTGAAATACATGCCATAATAAATTTTTATTTCGTATTATCTTTGCTTTCATACAGACTTACTTGAATGGGGCTTCAGTGGATGATTTAACCATGTATACTTTTTCATTTGGAAATAGTAGCACCCTTAGTTTAACTTGTAAATCTTATAACATTTCATATGGGTGATGATGGTAGTTGAAATAGTGTTAAATAAAATTAAGATAGCTTACACTTCTGATACAGGGATAGCAATCGACTGCGATCCATGTGTAAAGAGCTTGTTAGACTACGGATGGGCTTAAGTGGATGATTTAACCATGTATACTTTTTCATTTGGAAATAGTAGCACGCTTAGTCTAACTTGTAAATCTTATAACATTTCATATGGACGATGATGGTAGATGAAATAGTGTTAAATAAAATTTAGATGGCTTGCATGATTCTGGGATAGCAATCGACTGCGATCCATGTGTAAAGAGCTTGTTAGACTACGGATGGGCTTAAGTGGATGATTTAACCATGTATACTTTTTCATTTGGAAATAGTAGCACGCTTAGTCTAACTTGTAAATCTTAAAACATTTCATATGGGCGATGATGGTAGATGAAATAGTGTTAAATAAAATTAAGATGGCTTACACTTCTGATACAGGGATAGCAATCGACTGCGATCGATGTGTAAAGAGCTTGTTAGACTACGGATGGGCTTAAGTGGATGATTTAACCATGTATACTTTTTCATTTGGAAATAGTAGCACGCTTAGTCTAACTTGTAAATCTTAAAACATTTCATATGGGCGATGATGGTAGATGAAATAGTGTTAAATAAAATTAAGATGGCTTACACTTCTGATACAGGGATAGCAATCGACTGCGATCCATGTGTAAAGAGCTTGTTAGACTACGGAAGAGAGAAGTGTGTTATGTTGCGTGTGGCGCGTGAGTGTCCTCCCATTTCATTCCATTCATCAATTCGTCTCATTGATAGAGACAGGTAGAACTCATGGTTCTCATAACGTATGCAATGGAAAGTTTTAGGCAACCTTCGACAGTTGGCTAAATGTCGCCCTGGCGCGAATGCATACTACGTTGAGACAGAGGCAATCACTTGCAAACATGACGCAGAGAGGTTTAACAAGATTGACCATTGCCGAATGTCCCTTGCGGTATACATAGCTACGGGTTTCACCGCCGCCCTTTACGGGAACGCCCGTCGAAAGGAAGTATTACACCGAACTTCATTTGCAACGTTCATGTTGACTTATGGCAGATTTAACTTAATGATAGTATTCGCCAGTCTGAAGACTGTCCAGGGCAAACCGCGAGGAGGTTCTATCATGTCTTGCCCCATGGTGGCCCTTATGAGGGCCGGTGGTTCGTTCTCGGCGACAAGTTGACTATTGATTTGAAAAGTCAATAGGTATGACAGTTAGGTTGTCATAAACCCTGTACCGCCTAAGCCGTGGTGGTGCATCTGGCACCTTTCGGATGCGGGTGGTATTAGGAGTCCACACCTCATCCGTCCAAATGATCTTCTTGATCTTCCCCTTCTTCTCATCCTCTTCATCCCACTCGTCGAGGATGATGAAGTTGGGAATGGTGTTGTCTTCATCCTACTCGTCGAGGATGATGAAGTCGGGAATTGTGTTGGTAGGAGACGTTGCTTCCATCGTGACTTAAAATTGAATGAGAAGCGCTACAATCTTCTGGCTTATATAGGGTTTTCAACAATGAATCAGAATGCTTCAGGGATAGCAATCGACTGCATTACGTTCAAGTTGACTGATAGCAGATTCAACTTAATGATAGTATTCGCCAGTCTGAAGACTGCCCAGGGCAAACCGCGAGGAGGTTCTATCAAATCTTGCCCCATGGTGGCCCTTATCAGGGCCGGTGGTTCGTTCTCGGGGGTCGTCATCAGTCATCTTACAGCCTACTGATTCTGCTGAGTCTTTGACTCTGCATGGTAGCAGTGTCGACTTCGACGCTAATTGGCATGTGAGTGGAGGGTGGAATGTAGCGCCATTCCATTGGATTGGCAACACTTGCTGTCATCGGATTGCCAATCCGAGCAAGATTGTTGTGGACTCTGTCTTGCTCCTCTATTCTAAGAAATTCATGAAATAAATTTCGCGGTCTTAACTGCGGTCCGCGAGGAGAGCTGACTTGACTGTTCGGCGTCTGCATGATTGAAATGAAATGAAATGAGAGGTAGTGGTTTATATACCCCTCTAACGCGACGCAACGTTCAAGTTGACTGATAGCAGATTCAACTTAATGATAGTATTCGCCAGTCCGAAGACTGCCCAGGGAAAACCGCGTGGAGGTTCTATCATGTCTTGCCCCTAGGTGGCCCTTAAGAGAGCCGATGGTTCGTTCTCGGGAGTGACGTGATGGGGTGGTGAAGGCAGGGAAAAGATCTGCAATGAAAATGATATGTATTAGAATAGGATATACTATCTTATTTGCTTTTCACTTACCAAGTTAGCCATCCTTTGGCAGTCTCGCGCGCTTCCTCACAGAAAAGGCAGTTAAGTGGCCACACATCCGGAGTGTGGCGTGGAGACACTTCTTCTGTGAATGGCCGTTATAACAAATTATAGACTCATCTAAGTCTTTGTTGACTATGACCTGGCCGTCCAAATGATTATCCCGAATAGGGATGTGAAACTCAAACAACCTATCCTCATTCAAACGATTCCACTCATCCCTCATGCGCTCCAACTTCTCAAACGCCTGTCTCTCATCACCCCGCCGAGCCACATTCCTCTCCAACTCAACATTCCTCGCTCTCAACACACTCATCTCCTTCATCATCTCCTCAAACTTCGCTTCTGCATCTCTCATTCTTCTCTCTGCAGCACTCGCCCTCTTCTCACAGTCATCATTCTTCTCTTCAAACTCTCGCGTCTTCAAATCAGTCACACTACTCCTCATTCGAATATTCTCATCCACTATCTCATTCGACTTCAGTTCCTTCTTTTTCAACTCATTCACGACTTCATCCTTCACCTTCTTCAAACTCTCATACTTATTTATCAACAAATCATGCGCCATCTGCTGTGACACATGCTTCTTCTCTTCATCCTTCAACCACCTCGCCGACTGCACACGAATCCCACCACTCTTCACTTTTGGGGAAGATGAGCTCTGCGGGGGGTCCTCAACAACTATGTTGGACACCTCCGAGGAAGAAGAGCTCAACTTCCTCACACGCTCCCTATCTAAATCCACATCATCCTCATCATCACTCTCAAGCACTCTCTTTCGCTCAATCTCAACCTCCAACGACGCAACTGCTTTCGCCAACTCATCATTCTCAACAACATTCTCCACCTTGCCGTCTCGCTCTATCGCCAACATTCGCTCCCTCTCTTCAACAATCAACTTGGTGAATCTATGGTCATTCACCAAACCTCCACTGCAATCTGCATGCACTCTGTAAAATCGCGCCTCATCCTCATCACCCTTCAACACTCTACACTTTACACACGCAACCCTATTCAGGATAATCATGTGGTCAGTGCCCGCCTTCTTTACATGCGCCTTGGCGTCCGCACTGCGATTGATTCGCCTACATGTGCACATCTTGATGTGAAATTTTCGGTTCTTATCGTTTGCCATGGCTAACTGTAAGATAATGAAATTTGTATAAGTTTGGAATCATATAGTACGGTCATATTCCTAAAGCATTACACTTAGTGAGGAATGATAGATTTGAGTGTAGTGAGTGGCACTCGATCCCGTCGACAGCCCGAAGGCCTTGTACTGATCACTAGGGAAGTGAGAGATCTTCCCCGGTACCCGCTATTTACAGCTGAAGACATCATTGTCACTGCCCCGAAGTGGTAACAGCAACGCCGAGTCAAAGGTAGTGATCAGTAGCTGGGATCTAACCCCTCAAAGCTGCCTTAGACTGAGTTAAATTTCAAATCTGATAGCAGATTTGAACTCAGCATACTTGAAAACCTTAGACTACATGTTAAAACTTTGAAAAAACTGAAAATTAAGAATTTTTAAAAAATCCGCATTTTACTACTCATACTACTTTTAAAAAATTTTATCAGTTGTAAAGACACTATCAAACTCTATCACACAAACTTTGAAGTAAGAAGATAGCTTGCCTACTTCAAAAGATAGAGTCCTTTGAAACACCCGATATCGGGAGCTCAGAGCGACGACCGTCGCTTACCTCGTCTTTCGATGAAGTGATCAGACTTACGTTGTCGGGGGTTTATATATGCTCGGAAGAAAACTTAAAATGGCTCTATCTCCGAAAGTATTCATCGTAGCGACATACGGTTTGTTGCAAACGATTCGTCTCATCATTCTCTATCATATGACACCTGAACCATTCTCATATGACCACGGGAAGTCGGTGGGTCAGCACATGGCCATGTAACATGCCACAAGTGAAAAAATTCCTAAGTGTGGGAGCTCCAGTGTGGTGAAAATATTGAAAAATTCAAAAAACTTCCGAATTTCAATCTGGGACTCTTACCAAAACTTTTTTCATCAAATTTCACTGACCCCCCCTCGTTCGGAGAAATTTGATGAAACAAACTTTGGTCAGGGTCCCAGGTCGAAATGCGACACTTTGGAAAATTTTCAAAATTTTGTCCATACAAAGTCACTCTGACACTTACGATTTTTTCAGGTGAGCTCCGACGTGAAATCTTGTAACAGCTCTAACTTTTGAACGGCTGGTCCGATTGACTCGCAACAAAAATGTCACCGAGCAGTTTTTTCTCCTCTTTCAAACGAGTATCTATAAGACAAAATCCATCCACTAGAACCAAAATTAGAAGATCGCTGTCGGGGGGGGGGGGGTTAGTGAAATTTGATGAAACAAACTTTGGTCAGGGTCCCAGGTCGAAATGCGACACTTTGGAAAATTTTCAAAATTTTGTCCATACAAAGTCACTCTGACACTTAGGATTTTTTCAGGTGAGCTCCGACCTAAAATCTTGTAACAGCTCTAACTTTTGAACGGCTGGTCCGATTGACTCGCAACAAAAATGTCACCGAGCAGTTTTTTCTCCTCTTTCAAACGAGTATCTATAAGACAAAATCCATCCACTAGAACCAAAATTAGAAGATCGCTGTCGGGGGGGGGGGGGGTTAGTGAAATTTGATGAAACAAACTTTGGTCAGGGTCCCAGGTCGAAATGCGACACTTTGGAAAATTTTCAAAATTTTGTCCATAGAAAGTCACTCTGACACTTAGGATTTTTTCAGGTGAGCTCCGACCTAAAATCTTGTAACAGCTCTAACTTTTGAACGGCTGGTCCGATTGACTCGCAACAAAAATGTCATCGAGCAGTTTTTTCTCCTCTTTCAAACGAGTAGCTGTAAGACAAAATCCGTCCACTAGAACCAAAGTTAGAAGATTGCTGTCGGGGGGGGGGGGTCAGTGAAATTTGATGAAACAAACTTTGATCAGGGTCCCAGGTCGAAATGCGACACTTTGGAAAATTTTCAAAATTTTGTCCATACAACGTCACTCTGACACTTAGGATTTTTTCAGGTGAGCTCCGACATTCCACCCTCCCAACCTGGCCGGCACACCACGCCAACCTGGCCGGCACACCACGACAACCTGGAGAGCGCATCACAAACCACCTCTCGCTACGTCGTCGGGCCAGAGGGGGGGACGTCAGACTCGAAGCAACACGGTGGCGGACCACGACCAACTCGTCTGACAGGAGGGGGGGGGACGTCAGACTCGAAGCAACACGGTGGCGGACCACGACCAACTCGTCTGACAGGAGGGGGGGACGTCAGACTCGAAGCAACACGGCGGCGGACCACGGCCGACTCGTCTGACAGGGGGGGGGGGACATCAGCGACGGCGGCCATCTTGCGCGGTCCAGTGGTGGAGTTTTACTTACTTCTCCCTCTCCTATCTTGTAAACATTGAATCGACATTTCATACATATAATTGTACATATAATTGAGATTTTATGATCGGATGCCCTTCCTGCCGTCAACCCTTTCTGTGTGGGTGGGACCCATAGTCTCATGAACTTAAGAGTTCTAACCCACTGAGACGGTGGGAAAGTGTGGGTGTCTAAAGCTTTGATGGCATTTACTCCATCAGGGTTCCCCTACCCTCCCCAGATGCTGGGGTTAACCAGGTTATTTACAGCCACCCAGCACTCGGCTGCGGTTGAATCAGTTACTACCGGCGGAAATGAAGATGGTAGTATCCAGAGGGCACGACCTACAAGCGCCACCAACAGGGGGTAGAAACCTTGACCTGATGGTCTAATATATTCTAATAAAAATGATTAAACTAGAAAATTATGCACTTGCTATATAATAATTTCAAATTATTCGCGTTTTGCTCCTATCTTTTGCTTGCTTTGTCACCATGCAAAGTCTCATAAAACAATGTCTGGCAAGCAGGGTTTTTGAGCGAGCGAGCGGCATTTTTCAAGTTTTTGATGAGTTTTGTAGTCAAGCCGTCAAGCACAAAACCCCTCTCAGGATCAGCTTCAGCAACGTAAGAGGACTGAGGTCCAATTACGACGACATCAACATCTCCCTGCAAGGTAAGTCACCAGATCTTCTAGCCCTGTCGGAAACCAGGTTAGATCCCAGTGTGTCATCAAGCGACGTTACTCCTGATGGATACATATTTCACCGGATGGATAAAGCACCTTGTCATGGTCTTGGAGTCTATGCCAAGACAAGCCTTCCCTTGAGAAGGCTTCGTAGCTCAGAGGATCCAAGGCATGAGTATCTTGCCTTCATTGCAACGCTGCAGAAGCATTACGCTCCCATTACGCTTTGCATGTACGGAAATCCATTGCTACCCAAAAGCTTGGCTCTAAGGACTTCTGGAGGATTTACAACAGTGTCACCAATAGGAACAAATCCTCCATCCCAGCACTCCGTCATGCCGAAGTCAGTGCTTCTATGGCGACAACCTCAGCAGACAAAGCCGAGCTTCTTTGCAAGGAGTTTGCGAAGAATTCGTCATTAGACGATGGAGGTAGAATTCCACCTCCAATTCCCACGCGCACTGATGAGACAGTTGGTCCTCCTTCAGTCACAGTCCGAAACGTCAAAAGATCATCGCCGGTCTCGATAGCTCTAAGTCTAGTGGACCAGATGGCATCCCGGTTTCGGTCTTCAAGCATCTCTCACCTGAGCTTTCTCCACTGTTATCTAAACTGTTCAGTAGATGTGTATCCACCGGTGAGTTTCCCTCTTGTTGGAAAGTAGCTTCCGTGGTTCCAGTTCCAAAGAAAGGTTCTGACTCATCTCTTCCATCTAGTTACCGTCCTATTAGCCTGCTTCCAATTGCTGGCAAGATTTTTGAAGCAGTGATTAACCAACACATTGTTAACTTCCTTGAAACTCAGTACCTTCTATCAGAAGAACAGTATGGCTTCAGGCACTCTCGATCAACTGTAGATCTTCTTCATATGTCACTGAACATGTGAGTCGTGTCCTTGACAGACAAGGTGAGACGAGATCAGTTGCCTTGGATATTTCCAAGGCATTCGATAAAGTCTGACATCAGGGACTCCTTATGAAGCTTAAGTCCTTTGGAGTTGCTGATCAAACTCCACAAACTTCTTGCTTCTTTCCTTGGTAACCGGCAGATATCTGTCACCTTAGGTAGCCAAAAGTCTTACACCTGGGTTATCAATGCAGGAGTTCCTCAAGGGTCAATTTTGGTGCCCACTCTTTTCCGTCTGTACATCAACGACCTCTCAGACTGCCTAGTGAGTAAATTGGTGATGTATGCAGATGACACAACACTCTTCAATTCCAATGAGCGACTAGCTAAAAACACTCAGCAACGTCAGCAGTTATGCGACGTTCTTAATGAAGACTTACGCAGGGTCTCAGAATGAGGCGCCAATTGGCTTGTTTCCTTCAATCCTTCAAAGACTCAGAGTATTCTGCACTCACGACTTAAAGGAGATGATGATCATAGCATTAAGATGTCAGATAATAGGATCAGAGAACAAGATTCCATCTCCTTCCTTGGATTGGCGGTTACGAAAGACTTGTCATGGAAACCGTACATCCAATCCATTAGCAAGCAGGCAGCTCAACGTATTGGTAGTTTCTATCGTGCCAGCAGCTATCTTCTACCACAGACTGTCTGCTATCTTTACAAGTCCACTATTCGTCCTCTGATGGAGTATTGTTGTCATCTGTGGGCAGGCGCTCCACAAACGCATCTTAGCCTCCTTGAACGGGTTGAGAAACGTGTCAAGAATCTCATGGGTGAAAAACTTGCTAGCAAGTTGCAGCCGCTCTCCGTCAGACGGGATGTTGCTTCACTCAGTCTCTTCTACAGGTACTATTTCGGTAGAATCAGCTCTGCAGTAAATGAGTGCGTACCCAAACCTAAGATCTTCTCCAGAAGCACACGCAGAGCTAATGCACTCACATGCTATCATGTGAGCTTAGAACGCGCACGTACTGTGAGTCGCTCGAAAAGCTGTTTCATACGCACGGCACAGCTTTGGAATCAGTTTCCCCAGACCAATACAATCTTGATACTTTCAAGAGGCGTGTGAGCAGGTTTCTGATGGGGACAGCTTATCAGATTAGAAGATCTGTTTTTTTTTTATTTATTTAAAATAATACAATTTGTTACGTTTCATTGAGTAACCCCTAGCTTCGTTCATGGCTCATAGCTGTGCTAAGGGTGAAAATTCAGTAAAAAAAGCGGATGAGCGAACGAAAAAATATTCTATGAGCGAAAATTGAGCGAGCGAGCGTTGATTTTTTGTTTTCAGCGAGCGGTTGAGCGAGCCATTTTTAGAAAAAACAAAAAAGATCAGATGATGAAAAAAGGGAAATATTTGAAGTCTTAAAAATGCTTTCTATGACATTTTCAATTGTCCGAGTATTGTGCGAAGAAATGTATATACTGATTCGTGTGATCATCATGCAAGATTAACTTTAGATTACGGCCCATTTCTATACATACAAAAAGAATTCTGTGGTTATGTTCATCAAAATATATTGCTTCAACTAACAATATATCTAATTCAATACATTGGCATGATGATACATTATTTCATGTTGTGTTTCAAATTTCAACTAAAATGAAATGATGAATTTCCCTTTAACCCCTAAAA